>OMLB01015944.1:0-15818 GCA_900302555.1 Myripristis jacobus | reverse complement strand
ACATATATATAAACTTTTCTGCTTGTGAGTGCATTACAGTACGCAAAAATCCCATTGCAATACTAAACGAATTTCCAAAATTCTCCTTTTCTTGCACTGCTCTGACCTACAAAATTAGCTAAAAATGTCAAAATGAGATTATTCAGTCTGTGGCACTGGTCATGCATTTCAACATCAGTTCCATTTTTTTATATAACTTGTTTTTAAATCTTTATTTTTTGCAAGCCTTGAAAGCACCGAAAAAAATGAAAGAAAAGAATACGAGTACAGCCTCGGGTACGCTGGACTCCTCCCACTCCTTGTGTTTCTCTTTTTCTTTTTTTTAAATTTTTGGGCACAGTAAACAACATGAGAGTATTGAGTTCATACTTCATCAAGCGGTGCGCGCCCCGCCTCAGCGGACGGAGCGCAGCAGGGGCGACCGACGTCCCCTGTTCTTCACATTCAGTAACAGGCCAGCTGTTGCCCTCTTCAGAAGTGGTCAATGAGCACAGACACACAGTTTGCGCCCACCAGGTAGTTGGGGTCTCCAGGGAGAGATTTGTTCTGCCACGTCTTGGGATCACCTGCAAAAAGTAAAAACATGTCAGTTGTCGGAACGTCCTCTGCTCTTCAACAGGCTGAGCTGAGAAAAAACACAAACAAAATGGAAACTTCCGTGATACATGTATCATCAAAATTATAGGTATGATAACATGATATACAAGAATGATTCATATCAAATCAGTTTTTATTTAGGCTTCATGAAATTACTATTTTTGTACCTTTTACTGATCTTCTGTTTTAATTAAATACATAAAAGACTTTACAGGCAACATAAAAAACTGTGAATATGAATGTGGCAGAGCCTTGTTAATCCAAACCTTTGAACAGAGATTATTTCCGAGATGCTATTCCCAAAACTGAAACAAATTGAAATTCCAAATTCAGAAAATAAAGTGCATGTCTTTTAAAACGCTCCGTATAATGTTAATTTGCAGTTCAAACACTTTCATTAACATGGATAAACAGGAACAGGGAGATTACGGGGTTGCATTGCCTTGTTATTTCTCATTATGGTCGTTGGGAGCCCGAGATTTGAATAAACAAGACTCAGCCGTGCAGATTATGCGTTGGAAAAAAACATAAAGCACCATATTAACAGAAACCTCCAAACAGCAAGTGCGTGATGAGGAAATAATGGATATATGGAAAACAGGAGATGAGGTAATTATGATGGAGAAAACAAGAAACTCCCTCCTGACCCTCATGGCATTAAAGCGTTAATCACACCCAGTCAGCCCACAGACCCCAAAAGGACAGAGAGGACAGCGTACCCGACGAGGAGTCGGAGGATTTTAGAGCAAAAGACCAACCATCAGGGGTCATAGACGCACAGTGAGGTAAGCGCAGCTCCACCGGCTTCAGGAACTTGAGTCCATGGGGGCCGCACATCACCAGGGGGCTCAGCAGCGTTTCTCCTGTGAAAAGAAACATGCCGGTATTCTTTTGAAATTGGCAAAAAAATTACATGAAAATACAAATATAGCGCGTCATGAAAGCACCAGTAGCTCTCCGTACAACACGGTCACAACACCGATGGAGGTATTCAGTCAAAGATGTCATGATGTTTGATTTTTGAGTCACATTGCTCAGGACAAGTTGTACTGGATCGTTGTGATTTCCTTGCTTCTGTCTGCATGGTTTATATCCAACACAGCGGTCATAGGGGCCCAAAACACACAGGACATGATGGATTTGGTACACCCCTAACCCGCAGAGCTGTCATGTTCATCATATGTTGGCTTGGTCTCATGTTGACGCTTTTCTGATAGAGGCTCTGCTGATACAGCCAATCCATAAAATAAACAATTGCAGTTGTTGTCTTAGAAAAAAATACAATAAAATGCAGCATTCCCTTGGTTGCCGTGGATATTTTTGTTACCATCCTCAGTACTTTGAGCTCTGCGGTTGATTTATGATAGCAAGGAGTGCTGTAAATCTGTCTCCTGCTACTGTTGGCCAACTTGAAGATTAAGAACAAGAGCGAGCGACTGACCTTTCTCCTTGTCGAGGGGGGGCAGGATACTGTTGTCCCGGCACACCTTGAAGTAAATCTCCTGCTCCACACTTTCAGGGATGGCACCCTGGGGGATGATGATGCTGACGCCCGTCTCGATGGAGCTTAGGACGCCACCGTTACAGTTGAAGATCCCCCGAGCCGTGGCCACCACTGTGTGCCCTTCATCCTCGTCGTCATCCTCCAGCGCACTGGGGCTGAGGGACAGAAGCAAAAAGTCAGTATCATCAGTCAAAACAGTGTAGGCAGAGAAAAATGTGCTGCAGAGGACACCGGAGCAAAGCCCCAGTGAGCAGCCAAGTCTCTGCTGTCTGCTGTCTTTCAGGTGCTCTGTAATTACTCCTTGAAGTTGGTACTCCGAGGTAAGGTAAGAGCATCTTACCTTACAGGGATGGCCTTGGGGATGGCGTTGATGTTATTGTGCTGGTACTTGGGCCTGTTGTCCATAGTACGTGTGAAGGTGTCCAGGCCGCTGTCGTGGTCCAGGGGCTGCGGTGAGAGCTGAGGCTTGCCAGCACTGTTGTTGCTCACCACGCTGGGCTTGCTGATGAGGTCCGTCTTCACCTGCGTGTCGTTGGGCAGCAGGTTGTGGTTGAACTTGGGGCTCTCAAATTTGCGCTCAAAGGGCCGGGCTGAGCTGGTGTAAGGCTTGGGGACGTAGCGGTTATAGCAAGCTGGAGCAGGAGCAGCCAGGGTTTTGGAGGGCGCGTCAGTGCCGTTGACAGGAGACTTATCGGGGAGGCCCCTTGGGGGCAGGTAGCCCCCTTGTGTGGTGTCGTCCCTACTGGCAGGCCTCAGAGCGGGCAGCTCAGGTTTAGGGTTAGGTGAGTTCAATGGGTCGGGTATGGAATTTGCTGTAAACATATATAGGAAGATACAAACACTTAAATACAGCATTGGTCAAAAATTTATGTTCTGGCACTTGAACCATTTAGCCAGTGCACTTATCCAAACTACCCTTCACTAAGTGCAATAATAGAATAAGCTTACATTCCTAGATTGTCAACATTACAAGCAAAACAAAAGAACTATTCATGTACAGCAGCTAAATGCTTCATTATGTATGACACCCCGTCAGAAAAAAATGTTTGGAAGTGTGCTTACCCTCATTGGGGCTGAGTTTGGGCAACGTGTTGGGTGGGATGGCAGAGGTGGGTGGCCCATACTGAGAGGAGGGGCTGATCTGGGGCAGGGGTTCATACCTTTTCTCCACCGGACTCACCTTCTCCAAAGACTCGACCCTGCAGCAGATAACCAAAAACAATACGGGTTCAGCAAAGGTACATGCCTTTCAGTGACTAGTGAGAATAGAAAGCTTCTTGCCTCCTCTTAAACCGGCAACATGGCATTTTGACAGCCAACACGACTGCTGGCATGAGGGATGGCGCTGTACCTGTTGTAAGGGTAGGACAGTTGAGCTGGTTTGGGCAAATCATGGAAGCGGTTGATGCCAGGACTGGGCTGGCCCATCGCCTTGCTGTCAAAGCTACGGCGGTCAAAGTAGGACAACTGCTTCCTGTAATACTCCTCATCCTCATCTGGGTCATAGTGGTTGGAACGCACCACATCATCCAGGGGTTTAGACTGGGGCTTCTGCGGCTCAGGAGCCCTGTAGTGAAAGCCAAAGGAAACAGTAAAAAAAACTGCAGAGATTCAACAGCAGAGACAGAAACAGCAACAGGGAATGCTTGCCTTTTGGTGTCTCATCATACTGAACTATAGCTGGGCTCACTGCATGGATTTATTTTGGCTGTTGTCCACTAGGTGGAGCTCAAGCGACAATGAATAAACTTGAAGAATCTCCGCAAGGAAATGTCTTGAAATTGTCCTTCACCCAGCAGTTCTGCAGCATAGTGTGCTATGATGATGACTACATACCTATAGGTGGACTTTTCCTGCTCCAGGTTGCTGAGGGAGTTGGCTTTGAGGACAGGGCCAGGTGCAACCACAGGTTTAGGAACATCTGCAGGCTGTAAAGTGATGACAAAAGCGCATCATTAGCACTTACTACGTCTGATCCGGATTTCTGCTCACATGAATAGGCCACATACATATAATATCTGCTGCATCACACTGAAAATCTTTCAAATATAATCTTAAAGTTGGTCTCTCATTAATTTTAGATTCATATACCATTTCAGCTTAATTGGGACAGGTATTTCTTGCCTGTCTGCTAATCAGCTACCAAGCCCAATGACGTGCTGCTGAAGAGGCATTAAGGACTGAATTGCGTCAAACTAAATGACCTTGTATTCTAGACGAGCGTAAACACTTGCCCTGAGTGCTGACGGTTCCCCTCCATCCTTAGCCCTGTCCACAGAAACAGAACGCTTATTCTCAAACATCTTGACTCTGTTGAGCACTGACTGGGGCTTCATGGCTGGGTCCTCGTCTGGGTCTTCCCGGGGTGGAGGGGGGAGGGGCTTCGACCCTGCGGGAAGGCCCGGCTCGCCTGGGGAGGCCAGGGGCTCCGGTTTTGGAGGGGGCATGGAGGGTTCAGAGTTCATCGCCGGCTCGTGCATGCCTTGCTTGTACACCCGATTGGGAGGTCCGGGATTGTACGTGGGCCTCAGACCAGAGTCACCATAATACTGCTTTGGGGGGTCCGGCGATCTGGGTGAATTTATAGGGAAGCCGTGAGGTTCTGCCTCATAAGGGGAGCGGGCGTCATACCCTGCCGGGGGTGGCGGCGGCGGGGGCTCATCGTACCGCATGGGCCCAGGTTTACTATGGCGCGGCCTGCCATCGTAGCCCACTGGGGGGGCCTCATCGTAGCGCGGCTGAGGGGGGCTGTAGTCCCTCCCTGGCCCGTCCTCATAAGGAGGGCGGGGGTTGTAGCCCATGGGTTGCTGGTGGCCCGGCTGGTAGCCTGCGGGCTGAGACGAGGTCTGCTGGTCATATGGGGGCCATTGTTCGTTGTAATGAGGCACACGGTTGTCGTAGTGCAGGTGAGAGTCAATGTTGTGAGGCTTTGGTTCTGCGTAGCCGCCTCCATCGTATCCGTAAGGCGGGTGGTCATATTCGCGGTATGGCTGTTTGTCCTGGTACGGCGGCTGGTGACTGTAGCTCATTGACGGCTTCAGGCCATGGTTCACTCGCACAGGTTCCTCCATACTGTACAGATCTTTCTTGTACATCTGCGGGGAAAGAATGTCCAATGAATACGTCACATTTTCATCCAAATACCACTTTAAGCTTTTAAACAACCATCATGTTGAGGGACAGAAAACGGTCAGGAAAAAAGTATTTTCCCAACAACCACACAGAATAAATTTGAGAAAAAGGTCTATACTGGAAAATGAATTAAAACCTTAGGGAACCAAATATACATAAACATAAAGCAACCAAATCAATAGACTGAAAATCCCACTACTGATGAATTAAACAAACATCAAGTTAAGAGTGCAATTACACAAGCAGACCTTTGTTCATTATTCAAAAACAGTTCTGAATGCCTGTTTGACAAGATGCCTTTCAAGAATGATGAGAAAAATCCATATGTTAAAACTACTCTAGTAAATCTTTACACACTGTCATGTTTTCTGATTGGTACTCTAACAAGCAATTTGTACATTTCTGAAAGGCCTCATTTCAAACTTATGATGTGTAGCCTGTAGACAGCAAATAGAGTTACAGAAGGCGTATTTGTTGACATCTATACAGGACAATACTAAGTAACAGAGGACATAATGCAGTGCTTATGCAAGTTTGTTTTTCCATAGGGAGAATTGCTTGACAGAAATCATTACCAAGAATACTGTCTGCAGGTTAGCGTTCATCATGCAACCAACATTCAGTTTGCATCTAATGCAACAACGTCAACTACTGCACTACAACAGACGGTACATCTACCACTACAATGCCACTGCAAGTGCTACTATCGTTCATCTACAGAAGAGAGTTAAAGCTGAAAGGAACCCAAAAAACATTAGGAGCCATGCAAAGGTAGTAAGAGGCAATAGTTAGGGCTGGTTGTGAATGTCTTCATCCTGGTCAAAGACTCAGATGCACCAGTCCGTCTGGTCTCCCAGCCCACTGTGGTGCATGTGGACTAGGCTGTCGCACATTCTCTCTGGGTGCCAGAGGCACACAGTGGGCTCAGTGAGTCACACAGCGTGGGCAGGTCATGCAGAGAGCAAGTGGAAAGCGTGTGCGAGAAGACAGGCAGTTAAAACAGCAGGCTGGGGCCCAGGCCCGGTCCAAGTGGCTGGTGAAACAGCAGTGGGTACCTTTGGTTCTGGACCTGGCGGCCCAGACGGGTGGGGTTCGTGTGGTGGTGGGGGCTGAATTAGCTCAGGGGCAGGGCTGGGGCTGCTAAGTGAATCAGCCTGAGGAGCTGCGGCTGCAGCAGGCGGCTCCTCTAGGTGCATACCCTCTAGCTGTACAGGCTGCTCAACAGCAGGGGGCACTACCACCGTCGAGGGCAGCGAGGGCATGGACAGAGCAGCCTCATCTTGCTGTGAAGTATTGTTAGAGACATTTATAACACAGGCTGCCAAGGGCACACAAAATACAACTCACCCCATCACCATGATTTCTTCCTTACACTGAATCATTTTTATACCAGCCAGACAATGCTCTTGAAAAAATGTGGACAGAACATATAACATACCAGTAGCTTCGACAACAGGTTTATTACTTAGATAAGGATGTCAACAAGGGCAAGGACATGACACTGAACGTGGAGAAGCTATTTCTCTTTCCTGCAGTCTTAAGTTTCTGCCATGCAACCATCTCAGCCTCTAGCGGCCTGCCTGTCGAATGCTGGATCTGGACTTTACCTGCTGCGGAGCGGCCATCTTGAACCCAGCAGGGTCTATGCGATTGGCTGGGTCTGGCTGCACCGGGTGCTGGTATCCAGGGTAACCAGGTGCATCCTGAATTACAGGTGGGTCTTCTCGCACGGGCTCAGAGGAGCGGGTGATGGCGGGCTCCGTGGGCAGACCCACCTCGTCGTTCAGTGTCTCGTCCAGTTCCTGGTCAGTGTAGGCTCCACCCTCTGTGTCTGTGTCCTCGTAGTCAGAGGTGTGGCGGCTATCTGTGCTATACATGGAGTACTCACTACCTGGCGCAGACAGGTAGGACAGACGGTCATCATGGATATCCAAATCGTCCTCTGGAGCTCCATCCGCCTGAGGAGAAGAGCAGAGTAGTCATCGTCTCATATCTCTCTCTGTCAAACAGGACGTTCAAAATACCCCTCAGTGCTATGGGATGAATAAAATCGTACTCGTTTCTCACCTTGCCCTCTGACACCCAAACCAGCTGGTTCTGCTGCTGCTGGATGGTCTCTTTCAGAGCTCCATACCAGCCGTCATTCATGTTATTCATGTTGATGGTGGCTAGGAAAGGATTTCACAGTCACAATCACTTAATTCATCAAGAAGAATACAGACTTTATCTTAGTGGCAAGTTAAATTGCGTTTTATCTTTTTTTTTTTTTTTTTTTACATTCTGTGCCCACTCACTGGTGAACAGGTGGTGATTATTCTTCCTCAGTTTGATGGCTCGCTCATAGAGTTTCCTGGCGCTCTTCCTGGACTCTGGACAAAGCCGGGTCCTCATGTTCTTCACACCCTGTTTGTTGTCAGGGTTGAGGAAGACCACAATCGGGTACCACTGAGCATAGTTCAGCCTGTCCACAGCGTTGGGTGTAATGTCCAGCACGGCATGTTTGTCCTTTATTAGAAAGAGAGAAGAGGGGAAGAATGAAGAAATAGGAATGGTGACGATAATTACTGATTAGTTTTATAATGACTAATAAAATGTAGAAGCAAACAAGTGCTGTACACAAAAAAAAACAGAACAACAAACAAAACAAAACAAAACAAAACCAAAAAATCAGGCACACTCACTCTGTCAATAATCTGCTTGATGGTGTGAAGACGAATGATTCCTGAACTACGCTGGTCTGTTCCTGCATCTCTAGGTTCACTTTCTGGTGACAAATGATAAAAAGGATTTATGAACAAATGGAAATTATTTGAGTACCCACAGGTTCAGCAGCAGCTTGTATTGTCTTGGCACTGCAATGCATACAAACATACTTGCAAGCTCAAAAAGATCTGTCTCTTCTCTGGAGAGTTTTTCTCGAGCCACATCAGCGATGGGCCCAAATATTACAACGGGCCTCAGGAAACCAGCTGCGCCAGATAAAACAAAACATATTAACACACAGACAGACTCAGGGTGCAGCATTAATCGTGCTATAAGACAGATTTCTTACCCTCTCTTAGTACCACCCTTTCGTATGCTGGGAACTTTGTCTGGACTGGCTGAGCAGACAGGTCCTCTCTGCTCTTCCTCAGGTTCCTCTTGGAGCTGCGCAGGCCACGGAACCTCCAGAAGTCAGCCCGATCGCCGCCTGCCGTCTTGGGGAGGGTGTACTGCACGCTGGAGAGCTGCTCCGCTCTGTAGGCAAACGGCAGGCAGACAGCAAGAGAGAGAAACACACCGCTCAAAAACAAACTTACTGGATGTGTGTTACATAGCTGGCACTGCAAACCTGAACACTGCCAACACCTGAGGCTGTTAAATGGCTGTGATAACATAACCAATCTGGTGCAAAGCAGAGAAATTATATGACAGTCAACTGTTTTGACAAGAGTTTATCCAGCAAGTTATTATCGGAGACAAGAGCCAACTCAAACCATGGCTAACTGACAAAAGACAAAATATTCCTGAGCAGCTGTGAGAATGTCACCTGTTTTTGTTGGGGATAATGCCCCTCTCCACTTCCTGGTGGTTCTTGCCAATGCGGATGGCCAGCCAGGATCCCAGCTTGCCGTTGTAGAGCGTGTCGACCACACGGAATACCTCGCCCTTGTTAAAGCTCAACCCATACGGAGATTCCTTCTCGTACTCAAAGTGTGTCCGGATGTAGAAGGAGTCTCCAACATCTGACTCCACGATTCGCCGATACACTGAACAGGACGGAGAAAAGTCAGATCCAGCAGACACAAGACCAATAAAAATAAGCTTCTCACCCGGTCTCTTAATTTTCTTCTCTTACCATCTTTCTTCTTCTGGGCCAGAATAGTGACTTCTTCACCTTTAGGAAGGTCCAGGAGGAACAGCACTGCCTCCTCTCGAATTATGTTTGCAAAATCTACATTATTTACCTGAAATTAGAGACATCAGACAGATTACTGCTTTTGCAATTGTGGGTTGCCTGTTCAGCAATGTAAAGTTTTCCAGGCAATATTACATACTTTCAAACAGGACTCATTGTACCTTAAGTGCATGACAAAAAGTGTGAATCTCAACTCGGATAAATGTTTACATAGCTCTTCCTGTTCTCGGCACTGCCTGGGCAACTACAAACCTCAAGTTTTATTGCACTGTGAGGACTCAAGCGATTCCTCATTATACTTAGAGAAAGGACAAGGCACAAACAGGGAGATATACGGCTGTGAGGAAATGGGACAAACACAACAAGAGGAAACACACAGACAGTTTTTTTGTGTGCTCCCCAAGGGCCATTGCTAGGAGACCGGCCTGGAGGTGCAGGAATCCTTGAGCAGCCAGTGTGTAAAAGCATGAATAAAAGGGAAAGCTTCAGGATGCATACCCCATAAAACACTGCTGCTGTTACAGACACCATCAACTTTCAATTGTTAAAATAAAAGGCAATGCGGAATTATCCCTTGGAGCATACTGCTGATATAATAGCGAATCCAAGGTTTGTTTTAAAGTCTCACGTAGCATAATAGCTACTCCAGTGAATGCAATGTCATTTCTCCTACTCATTACTTTTAAATTCATTCACAACCAACCACTGGATTTCTGGAAATTGACATCTTGTGATATGTTTTTGTGTGTAATTTGTCTAAGAACTACTTCAGTGCCTGTTCTTTTCATGTGGAGTCTGTCTTGTCATTTTGTTAAACATGTCTCACCCTGAGAATTTGGTCACCCTCCTCCAGGCCTTCCTTAGCAGCGGGGCTATCCTCCAGCACTCCAGCCACGAAGATGCCCACGTCATTCCCCCCTGCCAGCCGAAGCCCCACACTCTCCCCCTTCTTGAACTTCACCAGTTTCATGCTTGGCCTGCGGAAAAGGGAGGAATAGATGGGTATATTTTCACACTGGTACATTTAGGACTTTGCTACGTGACAAAAATATACCAACGACTGTTTCCTCACGATTTTGGATATGTGACAGTATTGGACAATAGTTGCTTTTTGCAATACAAATGACACTACGAACAGCAAATGACTCTTGGATGACTGCCAGTACCAGGCAGGTTTCTCCTTTGTTTGCTCTACACTGTGCTTAAAAAACAGCTAGCCTGTGAAATTGATCAGCAGAAAAAGAAATATCATCCTGGAACAATAAAACAAGTCAATATCATCAGTGATGATACTGACCTTTTTTTTTTACGGATTCAAATGAGTAAAGCTGAAAATGCAATATGCTGCTGCCTCGCCCTAGGCTACATTAATGCATTTGAATATTGTAACTACAGACTGAAATAACACCACAAAATGTCTGTCTGACTCACAAGCTTTGATAACACAGCACCCAGTCATATACGTCATTGCTTGTTCAGCTCACCAGCAAACTGATAGGTGCTATGAAATGCACATATCGAACAAAGGTACTTAATTTGAGGGCGTATGCCAAGCTCAGCTGTCCCCTGCTTTATACAGACGACTGAAGGCACAATGTGCAACAAGGGACCGTTTCAAAACCTGTCAGTTGCTGTTCGGAGACGCGCTGTCACTGTGTCAACTGCAGGTTAAATTTTCCCCTTATGGTTGCCTTCCCATCTGGTGAAATCCACTGTGAGCTGATTGAGATGGGCACTAACACAGGTTGCAGTATTATTATATTTTTGCTTTTTAGATGATAAGAAAATTGGTAGAAAGGTTAACAATAGGAGGTATTAGGCTTTGGAGAAGGGATTACCGTAGAATGCTGTCATCGTGGGCAGCGCTGGGCACAGGGGCATCAGAGGGACTGACTGGCAGGTCTACATCTGGCTGTCCGGGCTGGGCGTACACCGGCTTGGGCTCTGAACAAGCACACACCGGCATCGACGTTACACACAGCTGATGAACGGGTAAAACTGCATTTGCTTAAAGAAAATGAATATTGTAAGAACCGACACTGTAGATACATCCACTAAACTGGGACCAAGTGCACTGATGCAAGCATCCTGTTCAAAAATGTCCAGGCGAAGTACTGTCACACAAACACGCACGCACGTTTGCATGCACTCACACACACGCGCACTTGGGCACACAGCGTCCTGAGCAGAGAGGTCAAACTGACAGGCAGCAGGGTGCTGCGGGGTGGGGAGGAACGTCAGAGTCGATCAACTCATCCCGTTTATTTTCACTTGGCTCCAGGCAAACTCAGCCGAGCTCAGCAGGCTGCTGGATTTAACTTTTTTGGTAGTTTTGCCTTTAAAAAGGGCAAAAATGACTGGTTCAAACAAGGTTCCATTTCACCATTACAAAACCTTTTAATTTTCCACTGTTGCTGATAGGCAAGGAAATAGAGCGTGCTGGATTTGTTTCCGGGATATCTGAGGATAGCATCGAGGGAAGGTCTCACATGTATGGAAGTAGGACACAAATGAGACGTGTTAATGCACTCACACGATCACGCAGACACACAAACACACATACAGTGCACACGCTAACACTGAATTTAATGGTTGATGGCTGCAGCCCTGACCTGGGAGTGGTGGGAGCTGTTTCTCCTCTCTGGCGACAGCTGACTCCATGGGCTTGGGCAAAGGAACCTCCTCTGCGAGCTTCGCTGGTGTCGAAGCCGGCTTAGACATGCGTTCATCATCACGACTTCTGTGACTGCAGACGAAAATAGATGTTTTTGTGGGGGTTATCTTTAGAGAAGGAAGTGGTGAGAATATGAATATATTCTGGAGATGTAGAGCTTGAAGGTTACAAAGGCGCTCAGAGGGTACAACATCCAGACAAATGTCAATGATAAAAAGGCAGTTCAATATATAACCAACCCTATATGAACTTCTCAAACCTCTCCTGACTGCAGCAGACATGCACCAGCCACGGAGGAAAAAACAAAACAAAACAACAACACCAACGACGACGACAACAAAAACACACAGGTGAAAAGAACAGCTCGAGTCTGAGGCAGCATCACAGTCTTGAAGGTCACTGCTCTGTCTCTCCTTTGTGCTCTATTTTTAGAGCAGCTTATCTGAGGTGGCAGAGTGGATTCTGTCCTCCAGGTGAATTTCAGTGTGTGGCCCTGGCTTAAGACCAGTGAAGGTTGGACTTAGAATGCCAATTTTAAAACACTGAGGTCATGTCAATGGCTACATAGTGACCCAAGCTGTGCCAGCGCAATAATGTGTAAGATAATCAGAAATGAAAACAGAATTTCAATGTGGGGCTGAGCAAAGCAGGCTGCCCACGGTGTGGCTCCGCTCTCAGGTCAGGGAATGTGTAGACACCTTCAGCAGCAAAGTCCTGCCGTTTTCACACAAAGAGGCTGAGTCCAAGTCCACACCAATCTGGAGAAATCTCCATTTTGCCCTTATTTCCATCGTTTTTGTCCATCAAAAAATGAGCTTTTTAAAAGCTCTCTCCCGAGTGGATACATTTGCAGAAGCTTTGAAGAAATTAAAGCTCTCTTGGCGTTTTTGAGAAGTATGTGAAAATGCTAGTGATACGGAAACAGTGTTTTCAGAGTTCTCCCGATTAGTGTTGACTAGTATGGACTAAATATCAACAACATCGTGACGGATTGCAAAGGAAAGAAAATGTTTATTAAACCTATCCTGGAGGAAGCCCTACTTTTAATGCCAACTTCCTAGAACTGGGAGAAAAGGTCACAGGTCAGGCTCAGAAAAACAATAACCTCCTCTAACCTCTCTTTCCTGTCAACAAATACATTCTCTTCGATGACGCTATCAAATGATTAATGTGCTCAAGTGGCCTGGGTGCTTCCGCAGCACATGACCAGAAATGAGACTGAATCAGTTTTCTTTGGTGCATCTTAATTTGACAAGTGCAGAACTGAGAAGACAGCCTCAAACAGACAAATCTGTCAAATCAGGGAAAAGCAAGTCAGACATACACCAATATGAGAGACAAAGTCATTGCAATCCCGCCAGACCAAACAGCGGAGACTGATGACACTGATGTTTGGTGACGGCCTATTGTTGGCCAATTGTTAGGAAGCATATTGTCCTTGTGCCAAACGTGCGGTTTACACACCCGAAACAACTTTAAACAGACACTGAGATCATGTGACACTTTCACAGCCTCTGTTCTGTGTGACAGCGAAGTCAAAACAAACCCGTCACTTAATAATTGATGTCAGAGACCATCACTTCAGCAATATTTCATCAGGTAAACCTTTTGCCGTCAACCACAACACAGACTTCCCTGATGTGAACTCTGGAAGCAGCACATCAAAAGCATAGAGCTCATCAAAAATTGATAGAATTCATAATCACATCGATTGTCCCGAACACCCACACACATCTAGTCTAAACGGTGGTGAGATCAGCTCTTTATTGAAATCATGGCGCTAACTTTACAGCACTTGTCAAATTCCTGAAATCTAAAAGGATATCCACTCATCTATTAATCTACTTTGAATCTACTGAGACTTTATTACTACCACTATTAGCAATTTCTACAAGGCCCAAGTTGCCGCACTTACGGTATTCTCCAGCTGTCAGTGTATAAAGGAAATAAAAACACCATTATTAAACACTATTAAAACTTACAGGTCAATTAACACCAAGCCTTGTACACAGTCATCTCTTCCAGGCTGCTTCCTCATAAAGTCACATATTAAAAGCAGATTCATTTAAATTCTGTGTTCAACATGAAGCAAAGTTTAAGTAGCAGTGAAACAGCTTTTAGCTTCCTAAATTTGTATTATTTGTATTGCCTCCTAGATTTGTATCTATGTATTTCCTGTTGGAACCGGATGTTGGGGCAAGACACAACACAGAGAGGCATCATTCTAAAGTGGAAACCAAATGGCAGATTGGTGAGGGAGAGAAAGGCGGTCTTATTTGATGGGAGGGGCATGATTGTTTGAAGATGTGTTTTTTTTTTTTATTGGTTTAATTTTTTTCTTCTCACCTACTGATTTAGCACGAAGTCACCAATTTAAGGTACCCAATGTAGTTTTCCTTGTAAACACACTTGTTTTTATTTACATAGCACATTGTCCATGTGTCCTTGAGGCTAATAAAAATGCTGAATGCATTTTCTATATCAAAAGACATTTGCAATGCCTTGTTTTGGAATATTTTTAAAGCTACATTGTTTACATCAACATGTGTGCCCAAGAGCTCATGGCGTACTGAAATACAAACAAAACAGGGGCCCAGCTTGTGGGTCTGTGTGCACTACGGTGCCACTAGTGGTCACAAACTACACTGGGTACCTTTTAGATCGACTGTTTTCCAGGAAGTGGAATAACAGGTGGAAAGAAGTAGAAATTTATTGTTATTATGTGAATATTCTGGCATGGGCAAGCTGGAAGTCATTTCACTTGGACCTAAGCACTTTAAATTTCACAGTAAGCAGAACAGAGTTTGACCCTACCTGCCGTTGCTGATTTGCGGGGGCGAGTGTCTGGAGTGGTCCGAGGGTTCAGACCGTCTGTCTGGAGAGCGGGAGCGGCTGCTGCGGTGTCGGTCATGAGATCGATTGGAATGGTCGGATGCCAGAGAATGGATATCTGAAATGTCTGAGCAAACAATACTGACTGTCAACAACCCCAGTGTGAAATACATGTTGGCAACTTTAGCTTTCCAGCCACGTCCCATTTCAGCTGAACCCAAAGCCTAACACCTCTCTCACCGTCTCTGTCAGACGCGTTGGCTGAAGGAATGCTGTCGTCGAGGTCAGGGATGTTCAGCAGTGTTGCCCTCTCGTCCCTCTGGACCACCATTTTTAGCTTGCCCTTTGACCTTTCTATCAGCTTCTTGGCGTCTATCAATGAGAGGTTCTCTGTCACTGTGCCATTGATCTGAGAGAATTGGAAAAAGCATTGTTAGCCAGTTGTTTGCATAACAAAAAATGTTTTTCCACAATGCTAGTATTGGAATCAAAAAGATACAAGTAATTAAATAAATTAACACCAGAAATTTCCTCATTTAATCATATAATCATAAGAGAAACAGTCAACTAAACCTGTTTAAGTGCCATAAGTGGACTGAGGACAGGACTAAAATGGATTGTGTGCTTACAGTGGATATAAAAAGTCTACACACCCCTGTTAAAATGCCAGGTTTTTGTCATGTAAAAAAATGAGACCAAGATAAATCATTGCAGAAATTTTTCCACCTTTAATGTGACCTATAACCTGTACAACTCAATCGAAAAACCAACAAAAATCTTTTACAGGCAGGAAATAAAAATAAAAAACTAAAATAATGTGGTTGCATAAATATGCACACCCTTAACTAATACTTTGTTGAAGCACCTTTTGATTTTATTACAGCACTCAATCTTTTTGGGTAGGAGTCTATCAGCATGGCACATCTTGATTTGGCAATATTTGCCCACTCTTCTTTGCAAATATGCTCCAAATCTGTCAGATTGCGAGGGCACCTCCTGTGTACAGCCCTCTTTAGATCACCCCACAGATTCTCAATTGGATTCAGGTCTGGGCTCTGGCTGGGCCATTCCAAAACTTTAATCTTCTTCTGGTGAAGCCATTCTTTTGTTGATTTTGATGTATGCTTTGGGTCGTTGTCATGCTGAAAGATGAAGTTCCTCTTCATCTTCAACTTTCTCGC
>OMLB01015943.1:0-15699 GCA_900302555.1 Myripristis jacobus | reverse complement strand
CCCCCCCCTCTCTCACACACACACACACACACACACACACACACACACACACACACACACACACACACACACACACCAGTACAATCAATGAGTCAGCAGGTTGGTTGCTTTATGTGAGTAATGTTGGCATCTTAGGGCAATGTCAGAGAAATGGCATGACAGAATTAATTCTTCTAACCCATCTGTGCTTCTCCCCATCTTCGATCCTCTGTCGTTTTCTTCTCTCTACAAAGAAACCACAAATTATTGAGTGTTTTTAAGTAGACATTTTAATTACATTTTTAGCTCTTACTGTATTAATATGCATTTTTTCCTGTTTCCATATGCACATGTTATTTAAGGACCACTGACTGTTGAATGACTTTGTTAAATGAGTAAATAAATTTAAAATGACAAAAATTACAGAGCTTTTTTATTATAAGAAAAATTAATGAGCTTCTTTTGAAACTTTACTGTCAAATATTGATAATTCACTGTGCATGCTGCAGTGTTGCTCAGAATTGCAGTAACTGAGCAGATAAAAGAATGAATACCTCAAGTGCAAATGGATTTGAACTGAGAAGTAAACAAATTAATGTAAAAGAATGAGCCAATGAATAAGTGAAAGAGTCAGCCACATCTAAAAAGTATAGCAAGAACATTTACTAAAAACATTAAAGGGGCAAAGAAATGAACAAGTTGCAAAATTGCAAAATATAAGACTGAATGAGCCAAACAATGAGCAGAAGTTTTAGAAAGATGAGGAGGATGAAATGAGTGATTGAAGCTTCTGTACCTCTTCTGATGAGTTCTCTGCCTTCATCCACCAGGTCAGAGGTCAAGTCATCATCGGTAATGTACTGATGGAAGCCCAGGAGGTTCAAACAGCGAGAGCCCAAGCTGCAAATGAAAAACTGAGGTCAGATATATAACTATTTTCTATTTGGTTTGGTTGGTAGGAATTGGACCTTTTAACGCTTTTAAGGGTTGATGCATTCTCCATAAGCAAACAGTGTAGCACTGATCGACTATCTAATAAATATTCAGTGAAAAAAGCTGCAGCACATCAGTCACACCAGAAGGGGACAACATGACCAGTACTGGCAAAATGATACATAGAAATAATACTACCTAACACACATAAAATCAGTGAATTTGTTTTTTTCACAAAATACACATAAAACAGACAGGACATAAACTGAGTTAGGTTAAACCATGCAGTCTAACTAGTTGAGTTTTATTCAACTAGTTTTCCAGAGAGTCAAGCTGTAGGAGCAAGCAAGAAGGAGCTGGTGGTAACTAACACACACAAACAATAAGATAGCCACAGCTACACCAAGTTAATTAACCACTCATATCATCAAGGCAATTTAACAATTTTCATTTAGCACATAATTAAAATTTGAACTGCAGCATTGTATTGAAATTATCCACACAGTATTTTCTAAGTGTCTTTTTTAAGGCTTACTTGCAATAAGTGGCAAAGCACAGCAGCAATACCAGCATTGGGTAATAGATGTAAAACCCATCAGATATGAAGGACAGCAGTCGCATTGAGCCCATGATCTGGCAGAGAGAGGGAGAGAGAGAGAGGAATAAGGGGCATGATTAAAATACTGTCACATTTCTAGTATATCGGTCAGTTTAGTCTGCACACTATCTGAATCGGACTTGTGTCTAGAGAATTGTGTCTAGAGTTTGTGTGTATGGGTTTTGTGTGTGTGTGTGTGTGTGTGGGTGTGTGTGGGTGTGTGTGCAGACCCACAGAAGTGTAGGAGGTCTGTATTCTGTCTTGGTGGGAGATGGCAGAGTCCATGTGAATCAGACCCAGGAAGTTGAGGCACAGAGGAGGAGTCAAACGACAAAACAACCTGGACAGAGAGGAGAAAAGAGAGCAGGTCTGACCTTGGTATCATAACACCTGAATGAACCCTGGCGTGACCAAACAGACCAAAGTCAACTTCCACTTTCAAAACCGTGTCTAACATTGTTTCCCTCTCATTTGTCTGTAGGTTTCATAAACAGAATACTGAGATATCTCAGTCTATGCATCAGGTTTACTACAAATCTAAATCTAATGGCCACACTGGCCTAGAACAAAAGCATTATAAAGCATTTCAAAGAAGTTTGGATTGTAGCAGGGACATACATGCCACTGAACTGCAGACTGTAAGCATCAGTCTGGTGATGTGGCACCAGGTAGAAGTAGTTGAAAACTCGTATCCTGAACACTGTGGAGTAGACACACACACACAGGAAGAGGATACTGACAAAGCACGCCATCTGGTGGAGAGGAAACAACACAACAGGTAGAAAGATGAGGCAGGTAAATTGAAAAGAATTCAGTACAAATGAACTTAGTGCTGTACTATATGCAGGCTCGTTTGGGCCAGTGACAAAAATAACTTTTCACATCTGGGTGTTTGATAATGAGCAAATTAAAGTGACTAAATAGGGAATATGTAGGAAGTCACAGACTGAGATAACCAGATAATGCAGGTTGGGGGAAAGTGAGTACACAATAAATTGAACAATAAATTGTGACATGTAACACTTAAATTGTAACACTTTATCACAAAATAATTCCTGAAATGCAGTGAATGGCACAGGTCAGTGATGCCCAACTGTATCTGAGGGTATAAGACCCATTTTGCATTTTGGCACTAAATGCTGCCATGAAGGTGATATGACTCCACTTGAGCAGCTTCATTTTTTCAGAAATGTTCAAGAAATAAGTGTTAAAATGGTGAGTGGCAACAGAATAAAGTAAATGACCCCACCTGCATCACAAAATTACACTTATGGAGGGAAAAAAACTCTTGAAATGAGATGATTTGCATAGAAAAAAACAAACATTTTCACCTCAGTAACAGGTTGCAACTTTTTTCAGTGTTTTTGCTTCATTTATGTCTGGCTATGTGCTCGGATGTGTGTGTCGGCTTGCTCTGTACGTGTTTCTGTGCGCCTCCACGTTTATCTGCCCACCTCGATACAAATGTAGTTGTGCTGCTTTTCGGCCATCTGGATGAAGACAGCGAAGAGGGAGAGGACAGGCTGTGTGCTGAAGAAAGTGCACTCTGACCAGACCACAGCTGCAGAGAGGAGACACAGGAGCACCGCCAGCGCCCTGTAGAAACTCTGCCTCAACACACACTCCCAGTACCACTCTGTGGAGGGAGCGTAAACACAGACACAGACAAACACAGACACAGAACTTACATGTGACACATATAGAGAAGGATGGATGCATATACATACTGGAAAAAAAAAGAGTATATTATTGCCAAACAATTTGAATTATGTTTCTCATACACCGTCGTCCAATGAAACAATGATTTCCTGCAATTTTTCATGATGTGTACATACATACTCAAAATAGTTACATCAGGAGGAGTCCTTTCTATGGATTTTCATTCTATGAGTGTTACACCTCTCTATAACTTCAAGGTTTTTTGTTTTTTTTTAATCTGCTTTCCATGACAATATGTTTCTACTGAAGCTGTGCTAATAGTCAATATTTTGCGCAGATATTCAGAATCTGTAAATATGACCATTTCCACGGCCCAAACATTATGTTTCCCATAGAATTTCATTCCTGTCAGTGCAGAAACCCTCTGATTTAACCATAATTGGACACTGAAACTCTTCATTCAAACCAAACCGAATGCAGTTATTTTAAGGTTAGCAGCTCTTAAAGGTAGAGACCCACCACCCACACTCAACTGCAGGGATAAAACCTCTGGGTTTTGTTTGGCCTTTTAATGAAAAACACTACAGGCACATTGCTGAAGAGCTGACTGAGTGAGAAAATACAAACTGAATACAAGTTTTGCAAACTGGTTTTATGTAGCCATGATCATGGAGGAACCTAAATCATTTTGGCAGTGGAATCGAGTGACTGTCCAGTAAATATGCCTGATACATGAAATATGACTGATTACAAAAGCCAAACACTGGCTCAGCATGAGGCAAGGCATGGCTACAAACAGAATAACAGTTTCAGGAGAAAAGCTGTTAAGGAAAAACACTGTTACATTTTACACTGTAAAGTCATGCCCATCATCAAATATTTATCTGTTACAACTTGTGCAGTGCCCCACTTTGACACTGTTTATGTTGGGCAGAATGGTACATGAGCTATGTGTGGGTTCAGAGATGCAATGAGATAAAAGCAAGGACTTGTGTGTGAACAATACAGGACAGTCTGACATGTGTTCACAGAGTCTTTGCCTGCCTTTAGAGATAAATTCAGATAAACAAATTAACTGATGTACACACAATGGCTGGTGTGTTGTCATTGCTGTGCCATGAATCCTGGATTATGCTGCCAATGCTGTATATTATATTGTTGTGTTAAAATATCTTCCATTATTTCCTGGTGCTATTTAAAACAATAATACTTTTGCATTGTTGCATTTTTACAATATGTTGCACTAGTGAGTGTATCCATTGTCATTTGGCATTTTCAGTAAGAGAGCTTGTTAAGCAAACATCCTCACCCTGATGTGGGAAGAAAATTCTGACATTTGAGTGCAATTCGACCTCACCTGCTGTAGGAGTGTAGATAAACCTGCGGAACCAGCCACGGTGTTGTGCCGAGGGGAAGCTGTGGAGGAACTGGTGGGCTGCGCTGCTCTGGCTCTTAGCTACGTCCTCTAGATGGAAGGCCTGGTCTAACAGGATAGACCACTGCACCTGAGTCTGACCCTGCCTCTGCACTGCAGAGATCACCTGAAACACACACCAACAGCAAGAGTAATCACTCAAATATGCTGTCAGGCCTCATGCTTGCAATTTTTTTGTGGTATTTCCTTCAAAGTCGGAGTGCTACAATGCTTAGAAATAATCAAAGTTACTTGTTTATGAAGCTTGACAAGGCTCCTCTTGGTGGGAAGGACATTTTGTTGGTGACCAGCTCCACCGCTACAGGTTTCCACATCTCCGCTCATGTGCTCCTGGTACCCAGTAGGGCACTGAAATCAGACGAAGTCAATGAACTGTCTACAAAAACAGGACTGTAAATGTCAGTAAATAAGTCGGTAATGTTTTATTTAAATTTCAAAACATGAATTTTGAATTTCTTGACATTTTTGTAACATACAGGAATCAGAAAATTACAAAAGCACATAAAAGTACAAAAGCACATACACATTAATGATTAGTGGCTCACATTAAAGTAAAATGTGCACCACTGAAGAAGTAGGAAGATCTAGCACAAATTAACTTCTAGGACTTTTTTTTTTTTTTTTTAAATTCCAAGGCATTTAATTCAAATATGCAGGAGACATTGTATGAGCAAGACAGCTTTGGAGTTGCTGTAAGGTTTCTTTTTTTCACTTTTACTTGTCTAATGACTCCCACAGACTTCAAGTTTTCAAGATGTACAGACGTGAAAGTGGTAACAAGCATCTCGTCTCAGTCTGGGTAAGTAGAAAAAAGGGTATTTTGACCAAAAAATTGGAGTATTCCTTTAAGTCTAGAGAAAGGGACTGCCAAAAAAACTTATTTCAAGAACCAGCCTGGGATGTAAGTGTTTAGCAATTTACTAATAAAACTGGGATCCAGGTCAGATGGCAACTTAAATGTACTCATAAGGATTTTAAAATGTGATGTGAGAGCTGCGCCTGGCCTCTGACAGGAGCTCTGCAGCTGCATCCTGAACTAACTGAAGCTGCACCACAGCCTCAAAGCTGAGGCAGGAAGATAATGCATTGCATGACTATAGTAGTCCAGGCGGGAAGTAATAAAAGCGTGGATGATGCACTTTAAATCCCTGACTGATAACAGACTTTACTTTGGTGTTTCTCAATGGAGAGGAGCAGCACTAAACAGGTTCAGTAACATGTTGATCAAATGTGTGCCATTTTAAAGTTTCCATTTTAAATGCCACATAAAAGTGGAGTGATAATCAGAAGAAAATACTCTAACAGTCAAACCTTGCCTGTAAAATGGGACATAAATAGGCAGGTAGTAAAATGGACTTGTATTACCGAATGTAGAGGTTTAAGCTTCTCACCTTTGTCACAATGATGTCCACAAACTTCCTGAGACAGTGGTTGTGCTTGACAGATTCATGGACACTTGCCACCTCCTGATAAAGAGAAATGCTTATTTTGTATTACAGTAAAAAGTAATTTTTAACATAGCCTAGTCACAATACATCAAGGATTACTGAGCCAAAGTTCTGAAAAGATCCTGATTCCTGTAAAACTGAAAAAGTGTTGTTGTGATTTTGTTTGATTTTGATTGTCAGATAGAATAAAAACTATTAACTCCTTGTTTTTGTGATTTTAATATAACTACAAATGGAGAATTACATTGTCCTCAATGAGTTAAGAAAAAAATAAAGAACCTTTGTGTTTATGAAACCCTTTCAAAACTAAAAATGAACTTGAACAACAACAATGAACAAACTAAATACAAGGATGTTGTTCTTAGCTCCTGACAAGTTAAAGTTTTGGATATATGAGGTTTTCAAAACAAAAAGACTTTTATGAGAGTGGGATTTTGGCAGATGCTACTGCAGAAATCCCACTACAGCTACCAATATTAAAATTTACTGAGAGAATGACTCCAGTTTCAGTCCTCTCACCTCCATAACATCTGCCAAGTTCTCCTCGGCCTCCGCCTTCTCAGTGGCCATTTTGGCTGCCTTGAAGTAGGTCTTGGCTAGCAGGTAACCATGGGAAGATGAGAGCCAGTAGGAGCGGGGGATCTCCACGAGGCCGTAGCCTAGCAGCAGCACTAGGAGGAAGAGACCCCAGGTGTTGGCTGCTGTGATGCCGATGGTCTGGAGCTGCGACCTGCTCACGTTTTACAGAGGCAAACAAATCAGCACACTGGCATGGGGAGAAAAACACTATCGTGCAACCTCAAGGCACCAATTCTCAATCATATGAACTCACTTCACTTGCTTCTCTTTCTGCTTTGTTCTTTTCTTTGACATTGAAACAAAAGTCTCCCTGCATTTCTTGGCTTGACTGCTATTGGTCGACACTTAGTACGAAAGGTACAAGGAAGACAATGACATCCCAAGACTGAGGAGGTAATTGAAGAAAGATACTGATGAATGGCCAGTTTGGCATTGTGTCTCATTTCTGTGCTCTTAGTTCTGGGTGAGTCATTTGTATTTTAATTTTTGCCTTAAAGGTTAACCTAAGCATTTCAAAGAAGAGGTTAACACTTAATCAGTGTATCTCAGCAAAAAAAATGAGGCTCATGTCCGAGAATAAAGACAGTGAAAGGATAAAAAAAAAAGAAATTTGATGTAACATTTGTAATGGTGGCTGATGGCATGTAGGATTTAGTAACTGATCTTTCATAACATCCAGAGGAGGTGAAAGCAATAAATTGTGCCATGTTAAAAAATAAATAAAAGAAAGGAAAAGAAAAAAGAGGAGGAGAAGAAACAAGATGAAAACAGAGTATGTCCTTGCTATTCCATTGATCTATTTTTGCAGTGCAAATGTAGGATAGATGCTGCTTGTGATGATTCCCAGAATAGCTATCAATGCCTCGGACAACAGCATACGTCACTTACCAGGTGAGTTGCCAGTGCAGGTGAGCAGCCAGGTAGATGAGCAATGAGATAAAGATGACGAGGTAGGTGCCGTAGTAGATTGCATTTTCAATAAGGGCTGTTTTAATCTTTCCAACCCTGGAGAAAGCCCCTGACCGTGCGTAGGACTGCATGAAGGGCAGCAGCAGCCTGCACACACATAAACACAAACCAGCATGCTTATGAGCATCTACACACCAGTGAGTGAGTGAGTGAGTGAATGAGTGAGGGAGTGAGTGATGTTAGAATCACCAGGTAAGAAACTGCGAAGTCCAGTACACGACTCGCCAGAACACTGGTAGGACGCCATCGGGAATGTAGCTCCACGGCTCCTCACACACTGTACGTACACTGAAACACACACACACACACACAGCACTGTCAGTATCTCCTGTTTAGGGTAAATGCCAGGAATGCTTGCCTGATCTTTCCCTGAGGAGCAATGCAAGTCAGAACTGTGAAATTTATGTGTAGTTTTGATGTTTTATTAACATAAGTATTGTCATGGATACAACTGTAAAACTAAGTTGATTAGAAAATAAGGGCATTCATCTTCATACATGCTTTTAACTGAAAAGGGGACATTTTATGAAGCATGTTGGAGTCAACAAACTGTATCAACCTGAATTTCCTGGAAACATGCAAACCACTGCTTCAGTAATTCAATAAATCAAAAGAGTGTTGCATTTACCTGGCAGTTGGATAAACAGATAATTTGGTGTCTGTCTGACTGGAGGGTCTTGCTTGGGTCACCGGAGTGGGATGTTCACTATTATCGAGCTTACACTGCTTGTAGATGGTCTAAAAAGAGAATTGGGGTACAAATTTCTAAACAGAGAACCAAACAGAAGATGGGGCAACAGTGTAAACAATCAGAGGGTTCCACATCCATACATCCATACATATACACATTCACACACACAAATAAAACCTCTGTCCTGTATTTTTTTTCTTGAGCACACACACACCAAACAGCTGTAGTAGTTTCATACCGTGCTGACATCAAGCGGCAGGATGAAGACGATGAGGAAGGAGAGGTACCAGGACAGCAGCGTTCCCAACAGGACCATCCGCTGCTGCTTCCGCAAGTCTCCATAGCGCTGGAGGAGGTAGAGGGCCAAGAAGAAGACCACAATGACCACAACGGCCAGGGCAGCACCACTCATAGCGATGGCGGGGATACAGAGACAGGCGTCAGGAATTCATGATGGCAGACTGGGGGAGCGAGAGGGAGAGAGATAGACAGAGGAAACTTATTGGAGGAACTCCCAGAGGAGATTGGATATCAGCTCTTATCTGGAGAACAGGGACAGGGAGAAAAGTAGTATGACCTGATCACACAGGGAAAACTGACCCAGTGCATGTGATTAAGTGGCAGGGCAGGGGAGGGCTGAGGAGGAGGAGGAGAAAGAGGAGGAGTAGGAGGAGAAAGAGGAGGAGGCAAAACAGTAGGGGAGAGGTTGCAACTGTCAGTAGAGAGAAGAAGTCAGGCAGATGTGTGTTTAATCTTTAATTCTGTCAGGATTAATATTCAAACATATGATCTTTGCAGCAAACAGTGACTGACAATGTTAAAAAAAAAAAAAAAAAAATTGTCCCAACAACATTCCTGCTGAGGTCTTATGTGTGTTTTAGTGACCTTACCATAGTTTATGGTAGCCTATTTGTTTATGTCTTAATTTATAACTACAATATCAGTATAATATCCCTATAGCTTAAAACATAACATTTATTATTCAGCTGTAATTTTTGTGTAATATTCTTTTAAACTATTACTACCAGTTCCAAGGGAGGCTCGTCTGATTATTGTCACGAGTTCTGCCTCTGCCATTCATAAAGCATTTGGCTCATTGTGACTGTCTACTGTTTCTAATGCAGGCCTGCAATTATTAAGATCCTCCGATCAAAATCTTCCAATTAAGTTGTATTCCATGGACGGATACAGTCGCAAGAAGCAGAAGTGGTGTGTTTTCGTGCTTACCCGACGAGTTCCTGCGCTCCGGCTGAGATCCTCCGCTCTGTCAACTCGTAAACTTGCAGTCACATCGTGTTCCCGAAACGTGGAAACCTCGAAGTGTACACAATCTTTGAACCAGCATTGCGTAACGATCATACGCGTGGAGACGCACGCTGAACATGGGATTCTGGGTATTGTAGGCAAAATAGAGGCTGCAGAGAAAACTTGCAAAAGTAGGAATTAGTGGCCTATTTCTCAAGGGGAAATGCACTGTATTTACTATATTTAGGAACAAAGAGGAGGCCAGACCTGATTTGTCCCATCTTTCCTCAACTGTGCAGAAACAGTATGCTCACAAATAGGCCTGGGCCCTACATCAATAATATGTTGATATCTTGACATGAGACTAGAGATTTTGGATATGAAGATATATTTTACTCTGATGCATTATCGTGATAGTTTAAGGGTTCTCTTTTCCTGGTTTTAAAGGCTGCATTAACGACTGCAGGTTATTTTCTGAACTTATTATTCTGTTGTAGCTGTTCTATCTGCCTCTATCAGCTTGGTCATCATATTCACATTATTAATTGTTGTTTATTTAAAATCTCTTATGTGGAAATATCTTACAAAAATACCACTAGTCACCCCTATAGTAACATTTGATTTTGTCTATATTTCCCAGCCCTAATTGCAAAACAAACTATGCAGCACTAAAAAGACAGAAAGGATCCCCTCACCTACATTGGCTGCTTCCTGACTAAAAAAATGTATTCATTACAGTGAAAAGTTGTGGTTTCATCTCAAATGGTGCTTCAAAGGCTTTTCAGTCTAAAAATCTAAAAAAAAAAGAAAAAAAAAGAATCCTCAACCCATTTTAGCTGTGGAGGAACATCACTACATAGGGGTCATCAGCGTACAGTGGGCCAAGCAGGTTGAAGCACACGGCCCAGTGATCTAGCAGGAAGTCCATGTGACCCAGTAGGTCCAGACACAAGTGCTGAACCAGGTTCAGACACACAGACCAATCGTCCGTGACGCTCGCCTCCTCCAGTGCATCCATCCACACCGACCCAAAAAGCTCTAGAGACTCCGGCCAGTCCTCTAGAAAACTGTCCATCAGCTCCATCTGGGCTGTACTGTGGGCTCCTGTATCTTCACTGTTTATATAAAGGGTACTCCATTCCTAGTTCCTCTGTTGGTCTGTTTGTAGTTTTCGGCTCATTTTTTTTTTTTTGCAGTTTTCTTCTCTTTGACTCTGCCACTGTGTGTCTGCCTTTCTCTCTGCACTGGAAGGCTAAGTGCCCTGATCCATGCGTGTGTCTTTGCAGTGCACATAAAGCCTAGCCGTAGTAGCAGGTGCTGCAGCAGTGTCAGGAGCAGCTTAGTGAGGCCACCTGTCAGCATGTAGCTTCACCTTAACCCTCTCTCTCTCTCTCTCTCTCTCTCTCTCTGCCTCTCTCTCTCTCTCCCTCTCTCGTGAGGTGTATTGGATATTGGATTAGTGTCTTATCTACCGCCATTCAGGTCTTCAAACCCTTTTTTTCTGCTCAGCACAGAGCTGTAGGATGAAATTCCTTCATCCTTCATCCATTCACTCCTTCAGTCTGCTGCAGGACTGTGGGAGAGACACGATGGCAGATAAACATAAGAGCATTTTTTTCTGCCACTGGACTGGACTTTTTGTCACCTTTTTTTTCATGCACTCTACTGCTCAGTGAGTCACACCAGAGAAACTCTAAATTTAGGAGTTTTACAGTGTGTAGGCGTGTTCATTCAGTCATTCATGCAAACACTTCACAGAAAGGGCCTGGGATGATGCGTGGTCAGTTTGATTCACACTCAGGTCTTTTGTGATGTGAGATGACAGTGTGGATGTGCAGTTTGTAGAGTTATTGTCATTGTTTTGAGAAACACATTCTGCAGGTGAACAGATCAGGTCAGTTATATATTATATATAATTGTCTGGCATCATGGGAATAACCATCGCTAGCTGCAGCTCTCAATTTGGTGAAACAGTCAAGGAATACCCCTCTCCTGTTGTCAGCTGTTTTTTTTCCTCATGAAAATCAAATTTACAATTGTCACCACCAGATGGGGTGAATTCTGCTGTTTCCTGAAACAACCTATTACAGGGATTTGAGAGCAGAGGCGAGCAGGATGGAACACACCTCAGCAAAGACTGTTAATTAAATGCAACAACTGTCTTAGTGATATTATTAAAGCAATTTTCAGGAAGAAACAATTTACATGTTCACGTCTAAAGCTGTGTTGTGTTGAGGTAGATATGAGGCATGACACAAATGCAGAGGCAGGCAAGTAAACTGGCTCAAAAGAACTAAAATATTTAATTAGTAACTCAAAAAGACCAGGAACACTTGAAGCACTAGGAAACAGTGGGAACTCAAGAAGAGCCAAGAACTGCACTGAGACAGGACTTAAATACAATGGGAACTAACTGGGGAAACAAGACACAACCTGGGGAAGGGTCTGGAACACAAGACTGGAGGACACAGAGGACTGGCTGAGGGAAACACCGAGGAAGGAACGGAACAATCAGGGATTTCAATCACAGACTCAGGACAGGTGTGGAACAAGACACAGGTGAAAACACGGATGAGTGACACAGCAGGGCCAAGGAAACAACACCAAACAAGGAAAACACAGCATGAACCGAAGTCAAAGAACAAAGTCCACAAACACAGAGTCTAGGGGAAACGCAAGATACCAAGAATACACAAGTCCACAAAGTCCAAAAATAAAGTCCAGGGGAAACTCAAAAGACGAAGCTCAACAAAAGTCCAGAACCAAAGTCCAACATACAGAACCATGACAAACGCAATAACCTACGTATATAGCAATAACCACCTCACCTGTAGCTTGTATCTATCTATCTATCTATCTATCTATCTATCTATAGATATAGATATGGTGTTACATGTTATGTTCAGCTCAGGGTGCTTTTATGTATCCACCAATATGGACTCTCTTAAATCCTGCGTATTGGCATTCAATACTGTGTATGTCAGTTCACATCTAGTATTTATCACTTATGTTTTGGGTTAGCTGCTTGTTTTTGTTTTTGGACCACAGGATCTAACTGTTGTTGTTGTTTTTTTTCTGTTAGCTACTGCTGTAACTCATAAAACCAATCATAAAACTAAAACTAAAACATATGTGACTTTTTTTATTTTGTATTTATTTATGTATTTATTCATTGTTTTTTTTCAAATTTTCTTAGCCAAGAACTGTACACAGTGTAGATACTTAGATACTTCTCTTAGAGACAAATAAATAAATAAATAAAACATTAAGAACTCTTATGTAATCTATTTGTGTGTCTGTCAGTTCTTTGGACAAAGTGCACGATAACTAGAAGGCAAAAAATAAGTGGAATTGCAAATTAGGCTTCCTGAAGTGAACTCAGACCTCAGTTACTGTATAACAGAGTTACAAACAAGACAAGGAATCAAGAGACAAAATGCATAAGAGAGAAAGAGAATAAAACAAAATAACTAGTAATACTCAACTATTTTTCTCAGTTTAAAATCTTGTTTTTTTTCACCCATGAAACAAGGCAAAAATATGTAGACCGTCCACCGCTCGACCAGAGGGAGAATGTTGCCAGAAATGCCAGTCATCTTCATGGTGAAAAGCATGTGTTCGTTAGATCCTTCTCACTCTGATTTCTTGAAACAAGTGGCGTTACAGTCTACTTATATGACACATCACTGTTCAACTTGTGCCTCCAGTCTGAGACAGAGAAGCGAGCACGGATCATGCATTTTATGTCATTGGGCAAAATCTGTTTGAATGCACACTGCATTTCCTTTTTTCTACAAAAGAAATATTGCCATGCCTTTTAGTTTTATTTCTGTTGATGATACATACTGAGCCACATGCAAAGTAATACATAACATTTCTTTCATAGCCTTCTCTAGACAGTAAAATGCTGTTCTAGAGTTTTGTGCAAAGATGTTGGTGATGTTTTACCAAATTTTGTTTTTAAAAAAATTTATCTAAAGGTCTTCATTCCTCTCTCATTTCTTTATTACAGGCCATTTTGAATCTCCACTTTTGACCTTTCAGTTTCACTGAAATAGAGAGTAAGGTGTTGAGACTGAAACCAAACCACTGCCGCTCTACTGATGAGATACTAACACAGACTGAACTCCCACACACTTACTGAAATACAGAGATCTGTTTCTCCTTTAACTTTCCTTCACCCTGTTATCATCTCTCTTTCATCTTATTGTCACACTGTCATCTTTTATTCATATTCACAATAGTGAGCCTCTTACACCGTGCTGGACAATAAAGTTGATCGTTGTGTCTTATTCTTTGAGAGGGAACATAACCTTAAACACATTGTTAACAAAGCTACGGTCAGGTTTCTAGTCATTCCCCCTTGGCACCACGGTGCAAAAATTGCTTAGGAAAAAAAAGTTTTGCCTTGTACCGAGTGCATGTGCTATCTAACATGAGTTATATACACTGCTATCACACCACAGGTTCTTGAGAAAGAAGTAAACTTTGCTGTAAATGAAAATGAAAAGTCCAATTCCAAAATGCTTTACATCCATTTAAAAGTGTGAAATTATTGCACTGCTCATTTGTGGTGTTCATTTTAGACAAGAATTAGAAATGTACAAAATAATACAAAGGCTGAATTATGACTTCTGAACCTTGCACAGATCTGAGCCAATGGTGAAACTGACTTTTATTTACAGGCATTTTTGAAACCATACTCATTTCTGAACTTGTCTCCATTGTAAAATTGTTCAGCCTTTTCGAGTCTCCTTCTCTTGTGCCTTTGCCTGAAACCCTAAAACAGCTGGTCCAGAAGGGCTTCCTTCTTGGCCGACAGATGGATGTTTGTTTTCCTGTGTAGGAGAACCTGGACCTGAACACAGGTCTCCTACAGTTACAAGTGTCTAGACTTCCTCTGCCTCTTGTACTTCCTTTAGATGCTCTCTTTCTCTCTTCCACTCCTCTCTGTCGCCTTACTGTTCGGCCCTTGTCTGCCTCCCTCTTCTCCTTATCCACCTTTCGAGCATCTGCTCTGCCTCCCTCCCTCTCTCCTTATCCACTGGCAGACGAGGAGTTGGTGACTGGGACCAAATCCAGTGTGGCCTTATTCAGATCAGTGAGAAACAGCCTGTGTGTGTGAGTACCCTCGTCTCCCAGCGTGCCCACTGAACAACAGTTACGAGTGCGCTGAGACCCCGGGGTTTGAAGTCCATAACATTTGATCCATGGGAAACCCTGGTGCACAATGACGCTGGTGAACAATGAGGACCCAGTTCTGTGTGTCCCCAGAGGGCCACCGTAGACTGCAGATCTTATAACCTGTCCTGGATACATCACCCCCCTGGGACAGGACCACTCCCACCTGAATCTACTGGCCTGGTAGGGCAGCCTGGGCCAGCTAGAGTTACACACTCAACCACACTCAACCATGGTCTATCTCTGTGTGTGTGCATGTGTGTGTGCGTGTCACCTACAATCCACACCTTTGATTGAAGGATTGCAGATTGATGATGACATCATATTCTGCAGTTGCAGTACAAAAGTAGCTTCAATGAGATGATGAGGTTGCCCAGCATTTCATAACTTTATTTGCTTTATTGTATTGGAAAACACATTAATTTTGCAGTGTTCCTTTTACTTTATGAGTCATGGAAACAAAGAGACCAGAAACTGACAATCAAAGTTACTGTCTCCTACTCAAGGGAGACTAAAACAAAACTTTAACAAGCATAAAAGAAGACAGTTCACCACTGTGCTTCTCATTTTTGTCAATACAGCTATCACACAACAAGATCAGAATTTGAAAATGATTTAGATCCCCTCATGACATGCAATACCAATAGACACGTCATCAATGAAGCATCAAGAAACATTACATCAGAGTGGAAAAACACACACACACACACACACACACACACACAAACACAATCCCGTTTCATTCCACATTCCCCCTGTAATGTATTTAACAGATTTGAAACCAAATTTTACGCTGAAGTATTCCAGGAGACAATTTCCCAACCCTGCTACTCCTTTACCAGTTGCAGAGAAATTGTGTGTTTCCATCTCTTTCTTTGAGATTATCTTTTGGGCATTTCTGCTTTATTCGATAGTGACAGTAGAGAGAGACAGGCAAGACAGACAGAGAGAGAGAGAGAGAGAGAGAGAGAGGGAGATGTTC
>OMLB01015940.1:0-12971 GCA_900302555.1 Myripristis jacobus | reverse complement strand
TTACAAGGCCAAACACTAGAGTTCCCAGTGAAGTGTGTCAGGGATAGATGAACTGAGGGGGGAGCAAGACAGGGGGAAGAGATATCGTGCTGCACAGACAGCACTTACACGCAGAGAGTTTTGACACAGGACAGGATGGTGCTGTCATGGGTGGCATAACAGTCGGAAACGATTACCATTATAAAAGGCACGCCAGTTCTGCAGGTTAGATTTTCGTTAAAAAGTTAACAATTTCCTCCATGCTCCAGTGCCAACTTGAGATCAGAAGATGTACACGTTTCATGAAAGTACCTGAAGTGGGATTTGCGATGCACCAATATACCAATAAAATTCTATCCACTTTTAAGCATTTAGCCAGTCATTGCATCACGTAGTGTTTTCGCCCACCCGTTCACCATGGTACTAAATTTGGTAGGATCTGTAGCCTATAAACTGGAAATGAGCTCTTAGGCCATTATGGGGTTTGCCTATTCTTCCACATGAGTCCACATGGTGGTGAAATATCCTCATTAGTTGCTCCATGCTACCCCTGGGCAGCTTATCCACAATGCTGTATTTCTATCTCCCTGTTCAGTTTCACCGTGCAGCCAAGCCGTTTTTTTTTTTGGCATTTCTGCTTTATTTGCTAGTGACGGCAGAGAGCGGAGCGGCAGGGGAGAGAGAGAGGGGATGACGTGCAGCAGGGAGCCACCGGGGTTGTGGTAAGGATTAAGCCACGATGCGTGGTGCGTATCCGCTCAGTCATCAGGGTGCGCCCCCATAATAACACTGTCAGAACATGATCAAACATAAACAAGTTAGACTATGCCAATTTAAAAACAACAACAACAAAAAAAACAAGTCCTGGTTCACATTTGTTGAGAAAAGCGACTCTTTTCATGTCCTTTCCTACTTGCGTTGGATAGTAGATCCAGCACACAGTGTCTGCAGGAAACGTCCACATGCTAATCTTATGCCAGGGAGAAATATCCAGATAGCACTTTCACAAATTATTGTAATTCCATGGGGGAAAAAAAGGTACTGTGTTTTTTTTTTAATATCAGAATCACAATTAGGAATACATTATTGATCCCCGAGGGGAAATTGGGTAAAAGTTATGTGTTATGTTGTGAGCTGTTCTTCCATTTTCCACTTTTGGAAATATCCTGCTAACAGACAACTGGATGGAATGGGGTGAAAACCTAACTGCTGGTAGAGGTAGTAAAAATGTGTGATATGGTCAGGTGAGAGATGAAAAGCTCTTCATAAGTAATTTCAATCTAAGAATAAAATCCACAATTCAACCAACCCTTAACCCCGACTTTAAGGAAGTTGTTTTGATACGTGCCTGTATATATTTTATGGTTAATGTTCATCCCATGAACCCGTCCCGCCCTCTTCTTTGGGTTTCCAGCTTTAGTGAGGATGACCGGTTCCATCACTCCACTAATTGTCCTCTAGTTGCCTCAGTCCCTGTTTATGCTAATAGCGTATCTTCATTCTAAAGGCAGGGAGGTTCAAATAAACCCACAGACCCATAAAAGCTTTAGTTCTCTATTTGTAAGGCAACCTTCTGCTTAACAAAATTTGATGATGACTTAATCACTGATAAGTAGGAGCCACATTCACAAAGCTTTCTAGCACCACGCACTCTCTAGCACTTGGTCAGGGTGGTGGGATTATAAGGAAATTTCTGTGAGGTCTATGACGTCTATGCCGTTCTATTTGAATTGGTTCTTAAATATAAGATTAAGTCCTGATAAGGATAAAAGCTATTCCTGGAGCCATTTATCTCTCCTGAGGTGCAGAACTGCTAAGAGCAAGGAGAACTTTTATGAGGCTTAGGCTTTTCTTGAGCAGAGCAGAAAGTGACTGCAGCAGCGGGAGGCTGGAGAAATCCTCCCCAGACAACTGAGTGACAGGGAGTTCACAAAGTGCTAAAGATTACAGGCCTACATATATGCACACATATAATGCACAATATCTAGTTCTTTTGTCCTTGATGGCTTTTTATGCGCAAATTAAATCAAATCAAATCAAATCAGTGATGATCTTTGCGGTATGTGGATGTGGATCTCAGTGGAGCTGCACTCACATTTCCCATAAAAATGTTATTAAGCCACTAATGCTATAATGAGAGCAATCATTATTTTAAGGAATTTGGCAACGAGCAAAATGCACTGGCAGCGATGATTTGGGTCTAATGGATTATTTGGGTATAGTATCATTTGGGTGTCAAACTGCCTGTCAGCATAGGAGTCACATTGTTAGTTCCAGCCCACAGCTACATCATGCAGTGATAGCTCTGTCATGGCTTCATAATCGGACACAGGTAAGTTCACCTGGACACACCTTGACGCAACAGAGCCGTATTTATGGATGCAGCAAGCTTCCTTGCAGGCAGGACGGCTGATGCCCACATCGCCAACAATCCTCTTACGCAACAGCCCAAATCAAAGTGAGGACGTAAAAAAACAAAAAGACCACATCCGCAGAAAGCAGGCATCACCCTATGAGGACATGAGTGATACATCAGTGACAGCATCCACAGTTAAAGGGAATGGCAGCATGTGGGTCACAGCATCCCCTCACTCACACTAAGGTCTTGTTAGGACTATTTAGACCACTTTAAAGGGATAGTTCACCCATTTCAGAAAATATGATAATTTATTGTACTGATCAACATTCACAAAGAGGAGCACTAGCCGCCACAGAGACAGAAGTGGATACCTTGAGTTGATTCATTGTTCGTTTTCTTCATTGAACATATGTACACATATTGGAGGAAAAAAAAAAACAGCAACTTTCTCCAGAGTAAAGATAGCTGGCAATTAATTTTGTGGCTAGCCTCTTGTTCTCCTCTGCTCCCCTCTATTGCACGTTTCATTCATAACTTTCAACCAAACTTGGAAAAGCCTCCATCACCCCCGTGTGAACTGTTGGCCACCTCCTAAGCTTTCATGCCGTCATATCTTGTGGTAACTAAACTCCTTGTGTCAAAGCAAAACTTACACTACACCTTAATAGCACTTACGTAGCACCTTAACATCATCTAGTTTGCTCCCCGTTCTGTTTAGGTTGGCTCCATCCAGTGAGTGAACTCAGTCATCATGCAGGTTTGACAGCGTCACATCTTGAGCTCAGTGTTACACTATCATTTATGCTTGTCCACTGGATGATGTTGACATTTTAATCTTATGGGCAGAGCAGAAGTTAGTTCCTGCAGATATTTTTTATTGACACTGTTTCTGTGTGTATATATAATAACCTGACTGCATTTTAATTATTGCACCTGTTTGTGACTGGCTTTAATATTGAATGTTAGCTTGGGGGAAGCAGTGGTGGCTCTACCATGGTGGCATGGGTGGCAGCTGGTACCCTAAAAAGAAGCCTTGCCACCCCAGTGTGGGCAGTTTATGAGAAAGAAAAAATATTGTCCCTAGTTGGAAATTTACATGAGTGAAAGTCTGCTGTCCGGATGGATTCAGTTGGTTTGTGGTGTTAAAATAATATCTTTTTTGTTTTTAAATGGGTGAGCTGCTCCTCTAAAAAAGCAATCAGCTGCTGCAGCATTTGGGTAGTTTTTTTTAAAACCTGAAATAATGAAATAATATCACATTTTTCAAAATGGGTGAACAATGCCTTTAAAAGGCCCTTGAAAGGATTCTCAAACTGTGGCTACAGCTCCAGGCTGCAGTAACAACCTCAGCTCAGTCAGTCCCAGGCCAGCTCTCACCCAGTTTCAAATCAAAATGATCTCAGAATGAGGACTAAAGGGATTCCACACCAAGCTAACAACACCACCAGAGCCAACTGAGTTTTATTCAAGATCAATACAAGGTCTGTTTCCAAGTGTTCAAAAAAAAAAGAAAAAAGAAAAAAGAAATACAAATTTTCTTAAGAATCAATAGAGATAAAGAGCAAATGTATCTACAAGTGCCCTGTGCCAGGCTCTTTCATATCCAGCAAATGCATAAATGTAGGATTTTGACTAATCAGTGCCTAGAAATTTCACATTCACATCTGCCTGGGATTACATGGGTGTAATCCGCTAAATTGTTTTTAGTGCTGGGGAGAAAATATCTGAAGATAGGGATGTCAGAAAGTGGCCTTGACCCTGACTTGACCCTGTTAAAGAGGTTTAATAATAATTAAAGATAAAAGACTTTTGACTTATCTGCCTTTTTAAGATGACAGAATATTTTTAAAGCCATGTTTGCAGTATGTGTCGTCACGGTGAAATCAAACTTTTTTAGGTAATATAAAAGATAGGGTATTTCTAAGAATGTGTGTCTTGTAATAATCAAAGACTGCAGGTCACAGATCACTGAGACTAAATTATTTAAAAATGAGATCTTATGCAAACATCTTAAAGAAAACACAGTTTTTTTCTCCTAAGCCAAATGCAAATCAAATTTCTCTCTGACTATACATCGACCGATTTTTCATTATTATTTCAAATAAATTATTTTTATTTTTATGTATTTATTTAATTTATTATTATTATTTATTTTTTAAAATATCTTACAAACTGAAGGCGTGGATTTTTTTTTCCAAAATGGATATAAACAAGAAATTCAACAAGAAATGTTGTAAAAAAAAAATTGCATTCCCTTAAACAGCATTTTGGTGCTGTCGCCTTGTAAAACACTTTGGTCAGAGCTTGAACTGTGTTTATTATTATTATTATTATTATTATTATTATTATTACATATTTTTATTTTTTTTTTACATTACATCAGATTAGATTAGATTCAACTTTATTGTCATTGTGCAGAGGTAGATGCAAGTAGCATCTAGACAGAAGTGAGTAGAATAGTTTATTTATGCTGTAAAATGTGCAATGTTACAGTACAAATACTGCAAAAAATGCCAAATATTACAGTTCAGTGTATACAAAATAATATACTGGAATAGTGCAGAAAATATGCAGAATATGCTGTTGTTATTGTTGTTATTTATTTAATTATGATGATGATTATTGTTATTATCTCCACTGCTTCCAGTTATTTTCCGTTTTCCATAGGTGGACTAGAGTCTGAAAAGTATGAGCAGTATGAAAAGGAACTTTGACCATGCTGCAGTAAATACTGCATGGTGCTCCAAGTGGAAGCTGTGCTCTGGTATCCAGCTGGATCCGCAGAAAGTGGCTGACCTGGGAAGGCAAGGCTGCCGCTGTGCAGTGTGGGCGCGCAGCTTGGCACAGGCTGCAGACGCCCACTCAGATCCACCCATACGCTCAGTCTCGCTCTCACACAGACATGGCTCACCTAATAGCCTCCCCGTCTCCTCGAGTTTCATTTTCCACTGGTGCGTTCCAGCTCTTACCTGAACCTGCATCAATCTATTCAAGCGGAAAGGACTTCAGCTGGGGGCGTGCATCTTCCTTTTACACAAAATGCCAGACGGCTCCATAGAGCCCAGAACAAACAGTTGGCTCCTTGGGTTACATCTCTTCCTCTCTGTCTGGGTCCTGACAGAGAGCTCCCAGTGCCAAGCCCAGCATCCAGATGGGCTCACAGCGAGGAATATAGACTGACCCATGCTGAGGGAAAATATCATTATCATAAAAGAAAACAATCATTATCTTATTGTTTGGTTGTATGTTTGTTTGTGAAGATAGAGACAAACAGTACAGAAGAGTGTGAGATATAAGTACAAGGACTGGAAAAAAAAAAGTGCAGTGGTTCCCAACTGGTGGCTTATTTAAATCAATCTAAATATATAAAATAAATAAATCGAAATAAATGAATGAATAAATAAATAAATGTGCATTATTTTGAACTATGTTTTCCCAGTCATCTACAGATATTTGTGGTTGAAAAAACATCAAAATCAACAAACAAAAATTTAATTACCTGTTTACTGTACAAAAGTAAAAAAGGAAGAAACTCAATTATTTAAAAACTATACTAAAATATGAAATATCAAATGAAACACTGAATTAATGTAAGGCTTAAACATATGAAAATACTATAAAAATATTTAAATGTTTGAAAATACATAAATACTATAAAAAAAACATTATTTATTTACTTATTTAATTAGTTTTAATTAATTTACACATGGTTTCAATGCGTAGGCTTATTCAGACGAGATTCTTTCGTTTCCGACACACACACACGCACACGCACACACACACACACACACACACACACAAAAGTACATCTTCACGGGCCAAAGCAGCCATTTTCAAATATTGCTGTCTGAAAGAAATGAAGGGAATTTCATTTAGCTTACACTGGGAAAATAATGCATGAAAGGATTGTGGATTACTGCACTTTTCATTTTGCTAAATCAAACTGATTTGCTCTTAAGCTCACCTCTGTTTGGACCCCGACTGGCAGTAATGACTCAGGACGAGTGTGGACCCTGAGATGACAGCAGAGGAGAGCCGCTGCAGAGGTTAGATAAGACAGCTGTGGGTTATAACATGAACTGCAGCCTGTGAGGAGTATGACTGATGCTTTGATTATGCAGCACAAGGGTAAAAGGTTGAATGGTAACAGGAGGGCTATGTACTGTATATGTGTACTGCATAAGCATAAAGGAATGAGAGGGAGGCGGAGAGATGGAGATTAGTGTTGGGGAAGGGGGGGGCAGAGTCTGGTGTCTCTGTGAACCCCCTAACCCAGAGGTCAGCAACCTTTTCTATCAAGCGAGCCATTTTACCCCCTCCTCCATGTAATAAAATTCATCTGGAACTATAGTATATATGCAAAACTTATATGCAGAATTACAATAGAGAAAACTGTTGACATTTTATTTTTTATCTGTTATAACAACACCAAACTCTTATTCATGCATTCATTTTCCAAAACTGCTTCTCTGTAAGGGTCGCGGGGGGTGCTGGAGCCCGTCCCAGCAGTCACTGGACACTCCCTGGACGGGTCGCCAGTCCGTCACAGGGCAGACAGACTAACAAGCGCATTCACACCTCGGGGCAATTCGGTGTCTCCAGCTCACCTGTCTTGCATGTCTTTGGACTGTGGGAGGAAACCGGAGCTGCCAGTGGGAACCCACGCAGACACGGGGAGAGCAAGCAAACTCCACACAGAGAGGACCCTGGCCGGCCAGCCGGGAATCACACCCAGGACCTTCCTGCGGTGCGGCGACAGTGCTAACCACCGTGAAAAAAATACACTGGCATGTGTAGGCCTACTTTGAAATTAATTAGGCACACAAATAAGCAGGCCTGTTTGAGTTCTCCCCATATTTGCTGGGAAATGAATAAAATAAAAGGTAGTGCACTTTGAAATAGATAAAACATACAGCTGCAGAGAGTAAGCCTTAAAAACAGGCCAGTTTGTATTTAATTATGACACCACATATGAAGCATACGGGTGAGTCAGCATCTTTGGCAGTGAAAACAAGTGATTCTGTCCATGTACAATTAAACTCTGTTTCATTTTTTGGATTTATCCATGGTTAGCTTACCGGGGGGCCATAGAAATTGCAGGATGTGATGCATACATTTTTTTTATTTCAGTGTTACAGTATCACCTCAAAATCCAAGATAAGAAAATTGCCCACCATGCAACAAAAACTAAATAAAAATAACTGTTATTTATTTCTGTGTTATTTTTTGTCGGAGTTACAGGGAGCCACTCCCGGGGCCACAGGTCGCCCTAACCCAACAGCGATACGGCACAGCGTCACCCCAGAGCTGTCACATAGCTGAGGCAGCCGAACACAGCCCGTCCTGTCAGAAAACATTTGAGGCTTCATCCTTAATCCCACCTTCACCTCGTCTCCTGAGCACAAAGTGTTGGGGGGCTCATTTCACTCAAGCTACTTTGGGCCATGATGACGCCGCGGTCCGCTCTGGAAGGCCACGCGCTCCAGTTCATGACGAGTGCACCGCGACCAGCTTGTCACATTATAACCACAAATGAAATGTGTCATGTTATTATGATGAATGTGAAAATATATTGTTTTGATGAGATAAGCATCTCATTAAAACAAGAAGACTTTCTAATTATATATGAGCATTTTTTTTTCAGCATGGCTCAAATGCTAATTATATGGCAGCCATCATTAAGCCATCAATAACACTGATATGAAATATAATCAACTTTTCAAATACACTGATAATGTACGGTTGGCATAATATATTTTTTACATATTACATTTTTTGTCTTGATTATTTCTTTACATTCACTTTGTTTAATGTCTAACTATAGGTAACTGTAGTGGCTGCTATTCATTTGAATGGATGGTAGTAATAGCAGTAGTAGTAATTCATTTTGGTCATTATTTTCCATTTTACAGAATGAATGTACATGTAAATAAATAATAAGTCACAAGTCAGTTCCAGCTATAAACAATATTTCAGTGACAGAAAAGCTGTACATTGAAGCCTAATAGCTTGTTATACCCACCCTCTTTATTACCTAATTATATTATTATCATTATTATTATTATTATTATTATTATTATTGTTAAATAAGAATAAGAATATTCAAAGCATACACATTTTTAATTCTTTGTTACAGCTATTCCACAAGTTAACCTCTTTTACAGAAATGCATCTGTTTTTACATATAATTCCTAACCCTTGATTTATTAAACAAACACATTCCCCTGAACTGAGGCCGTCTCTCTGTCGCTTGGTCATTTTTTGTGCAGCTGTGAAGTCGGTCAGATCTGTAGATTTTAAAGCATACGAGGTAAGCAGATAAGCAGATAAACGTGGCCTTCTTACAGCTCTCTTCTGTAGTATGAAAACTGGATTTGTGTTGCTTTTGTAGGTGTTTCTCATGCCTTCACAGATTAGGAATTACATGGAACTATAAAGGAACAATAATTGGTGAGCTCTGATTCAAGATGTCTTTAGTTTCATGTAATGTTGTAATGGATTCACATGTCTGATTGTACATGATTTATGTGTGGTTTCCAACATAGTTTAGGATCTATTATCACGCTAAAAACATTTTCATATACTCTTTCTATCTCAACATTATTTATCATAATTTTTACTTGATTTTGATGATAACTGATTAACTAACTATTTTAACTAACTATAACTATTATCAAACACTGTACATTTTGTTTTATTTAACTTTTTAATATCAAACCATTTCTTTGTATTTGTTTGCTATTTGCAACCCAGTAAGTGCAACACTTACACACACAGCCAATATGATGGAGTCATCAGTCATGCATGGATATGAATGCATGAACCTAACGTTTGCTCCTTAGCTAGTTTAGAACATTCATGTCTTTATTAGCTTCGTTAGAACTACTTGATAGATAGATATAAACTTTATTAATCCCCGCAGGGAAATTGTAATGCCATTGCAGCACATAAAAACAGTCAACACAATAAAACAATAAAACCACATTAAAAACAGACAAGAAAAGTGCAGAAAAATAAATAAAATAAAAATAAAACACAATTAAATACAATTAAGACCACAGAGGCTGAGGCACTATAGGCTAAGTACAGTAGGTGAGGCAGTGACTAAAGAAAACCATCTTGTCAGAGCAGATTTATAGAGCTTGCCTGCACTTGGTAAGAAGGATTTTCTCTGCCGCTCTGTAAGGCAGTGGGGCTGGAGCAGTCTGTGACTCAAGTTGCTCTTTTGCCTGTTTATTATGTCATGGAGGGGCTGGCAGGGGTTATCCAAGATGGTCAATGTTTTGGACAGTTGTCTCTCTGCCACCACATCCTCCAGTGAAACCAGCTTTGAGCCAATGATGTTTCCAGCTTTTTAATGAGCTTATTCAGTCTGTTAGAGTCTTTTGCAGTGGTGCCTCTGCCCCAACACACAACAGCAAAAAAATGGTACTGGCAACAAGGGACTGGTAAAAAAAAAATGGTGAGCATTTTGTGGCAGACATTAAAAGACCTGGGACGTCTTAAAAAATAGAGCCGGCTCATCCCTTTCTTATAATGGCAGTTATGTTGGTGGACCAATCCAGTCTGTCGTTGAGGTAGACTCCCAGGTATTTGTAGGACCGACTCCACATCACAGCCCCTGATGCAGACTGGATCAGGTGGACTGGGTCAGGCGGATTCCTTTTCTTCCAGAAGTCTACCATTACCAACTACCATTTCTTTTGTTTTGGCCATGTTTAACTGGAGGTGGTTTTTCTCACACCAGTCTACAAAACGGTCCACCGGGCCCCTGTATTCCCCGCATACCCCCCCTCTACACAACCCATCACAACAGTGTCATCTGAGAATTTCTGCGGATGACAGGACTCCAAGATGAAGTCTGATGTGTAGAGGGTGAACAGAAAGGGGGACAGCGCAGTCCCCTGAGGCAGTCCCCACCAGACCGTCAGACACGCAGTTCTGTAACCTCACAAACTGTGGTCTGCCCGTCAGGTAATCCTCAATCCAAGAGATCATAGGAGCGTCCACCTGCATGACCTCCAGCTTCTCACTCAACTTGGTTACCATTAGGAAAAGGTCATGGTTAAGGGTTGGCTAGATATAAACAAAAATGGCGAGGCATCATGGGACATTGCCTCAAAACAGCATGAAGTGTCAGTCCAATAAGCTCTTACTGTAAAAATCCACTGAACAGTCAGTGGCAAACACAATAGTGCAGGCCATTGCCTATAATATCAGTACTTGCACTGGCAAACAAATAAGTGCTTCTTGCACAGTCTAAAAATAAAGCCAAAACTGCTGGTGGTCCATTTCATATGTTTTGATGAAACTTCAACTTCCGTTCAAACTGTGCCTCAGCTGAAGAATCTGGCAGTGCCATTATTTATGTTACAGTTTGAATCAAAGTCCACTTCATTAAAAACAAACCTTCACATAGGGCTGGGCAATGTATCGATATTATATCAGCAGTCTGATATGAGGCTCGGTGTTGTCTGGGGTTTTGGATGGTGTTGTATTTGCCTGGTTGTAAAAGTTGCATGAGATGAAAATTACTGTAATTGTTTTTGTTTTTTGTTTTTGTTTTTTCTGCTTCCACCTGCATGGTCTTTTATATCCACATTAACGATGACTGTTTATCCAAAATTTTGTATATAATTATCAATCAAGGTATTCCGTCAAAGATATTGTGATATGGTGAAATAATTAGGACCTCTAACTGCTGTTTGTAAGACATTTTAATACATTTTAAGGTCCAAAATTCAGATAATGAAAAACTTAATAACCGTTCTGTACTGAAAGGTAGACTGAAAGATCTTACAATCAAGTGCACAGGAGAACATGCTGGAGAGCACCCAGCAAGGAAACACTGCTGGAAGTCTATCTCGGCTGAGTGGAAGTCGTGGTGGAGGGATCTCCTGTTAGTCTGGTGTCCCATTTCCTCTTGCATCATATTAGGCTGTGAAATATTCATGTCCACTTTCTTGAGTGTGCTGCCTTTATTGTATGGGCTCTGGAGGAGGACAGCAAGATATCCAAGACCATCAGGACTCACTAAGACCCTCGGACTTGAGTTCTAAAAATGGTCCCTATAGATTTTGGAGATACTTGTATAAAAAAGCTGACCAGTGTGAAAACAAATACAATGAAAAGCCACAATGGCAGTATGAATATTGATCATTTTCTCTGACCAGCACCTGAAAAATGTAGCTATAGATCTCTTGTTAATCTAGAAAATATATGAAGCTGTGGCTGGACTGAGGAAATTCCAAATATAGACTGGCCCACGAGAAATCTATGAATAAGGCTGAATTTGGCTGTTCAGTCATGTATTTTGGAGTTATATTCTTGCACTTGAAAAATTATACTCACATGGTCTGAAACGGGTGCTATTAATTATAGGCAACTTTTAAACTTAACAAACTGACACTACTGATCTGATTTTGGTTTATCTTGCATTTTAGCACTGTGTTCCAGTGTCACAACGACATGTTTTTGTTTGTCTGTTTTTTGAGGAAATTTTGTTATTATTTCACTTCCCCCCTAGCTGTTATGTTGAACCAACCTTGTTTCATGTGAGAGTCCGTGCAATAGTTATAAAATTTAATCTACAGATTCTTGCTCATGAACAGGGATTGTCATACACAATGTAATTTGTGTCCATATAATTTCTTTCTATGAATATAAATCTTCCTTTGCTAGAAATGGCTAAATTTCAGTAACTTTAGCCAACAAAACATAAAAACCACTTGTTTAAGATGAGGGAAAGGTGAGGTTTAGGCATAAAAAATAATATTTTAAAATGGTTATGGCTAGGCATTACTTTTTAAGTTGTACTGGCTGTCATGAAAAAAATGGACAATTTGTATCAGAGGACACAGATCTAAAGGTAAAATTTTTGTGATTATATCGCAAACTGCCATTGGACAGTAGTGCTACTATCTTCCTCTCATCATCACTGAGTGCTGGATGCTGTCTGGATGCTCCAAATGCCCACCATTAATGTTAATGCAAACAATTTTACTTTGCAGTTAGGGTTAGCGTTAGGGTTTAGGTTATTTTTGTCATTCGACATGTGTACATCTGTTCTGTGAAGAAACAAATGATAATAAACTCAAGCAACCCATTTCTGTCTCTACTAGATGCTTCTTCACATTAATAACAGGGAAAAAAATATAGTTATAAACAGAAGTTTGAGCAAACCTATGATCCATGTGCACTCAGTATTTGTATGTGCATTTTAGGCTTGGGAAAAACAACACTTGTATTGTGACGTTAAAACTCCTTTTCTTTGAAAGTTCAGAAAATAGAACTTAATATTAGATTTGATTCTTATGATGATGACATGAATCTTGATGAGCTAATTTAATAGTTGGCTATGCATCAAACCCATTACAGTTGCAGAGCTGAGTTTGCCCCTTAGCTCACTGGTGGAACGCGGCACGGTTGTAATTTAAGTAGGGGCAAAACCAAGTTCCTCCTCTCGGTGTCAATAGGTAGCTGTGCAGACAGGGGCAGGGGGGGCTTATCATCACCTGCCACAGCATGTGATCCTCCAGCTGTCTGCTCTGCATGCCCTGCTAACATTTTCCATGGCCCTGCTTTTTATGAGGCTCTCTTTCCATGCACCTGTCCATTGTCAGCCATGTAGGGA
>OMLB01015937.1:0-10741 GCA_900302555.1 Myripristis jacobus | reverse complement strand
CTCACCCAGTGGAAATGCTGGCACTCCACATCTCATCTACCTGCCAGTCAGCTAGTGCCTAACAATCTTCCTCCGCCGCTCAGGGATTGCCTCTGTGTACTTTGGCTGTTTACAGTTAAATGGCCTCTTGTATTATTGATGGCTTCATATGTGGTTATAATATTACCGCCTTGAGATCGACAAAAAGTCATTGTGTTGTGATATGAGAGAGGCTTGGGTGACAGAATTCATTCTGATTACCTATTCTGGGTCTACCTCCAAGCAGCAACCTAACATTAGAGAAATATTTTTTACTTTGTTGCTCTTCAAAAGAAGCCCGTTTAAAACAGTGGGGGCCATTTCCAGCTTAAATCTAATTTACATTTTCTCCTACACATGAGCCGACCCAATTTTTTGCCATCTTTGGGACCACCCTGAGAGATTATACAAATAAAAGGACAGAGGAGGTCGAAGGTCATTGTCAATTAGTACCTACCCCAGATGAGCAATCACAAGTCAACAGCAGGGATGGAGATTGCACCATTTTTCATCAGCCTGGTTCTCAAACAGTTCACGTGCTTGTCGGAATCAGCAATGGGATACTGAGGAGGATGTTGTTTCTGATTAAGGCTGTGTTCATAGTTTGGCATATTAAAACACAACAGCTGAGCACTGCCTCGTCACAATAACTCACATTTGGCAACATTTATTTCCATTCAGGCCCCTTTTCTTTGTGCTCTAAAAGAGCAGTTGTATAGCTTGCGTGCCGTTGTGCACTTCTGTGTGTGTGTGTATGTGTGTGTGTCCCTGTGTGTCCCTACAATGGTGGAGGTTATTGGGGCCAGCCAAAACAGCAGACCATTCTCTTCTACCTAACAATAGCCACATGTATCAGAAATGAATGTGGCTTTTGATATCCATTCTGATTTAAAAATCATTTCTATAGGCAGATCCGGTGGGACACCTCCAGTCTAGCCTATATGTCACTCTGATTTGTATCTGACTGCTTACATTAACAAGGTGGCCAACACCCATGCGCCATTACCTGAGTTTATGAACAAGTATATCACACACCTGTACTCGGCCCAGACATGGCTTTACTGTGGTGCTTGTGTTTCTTCGGCTGACGTGTCCCAGCCGAGCCCCGGACTGACGAACATTTGGCCGGTCAGGCCAGACGTCTGGGGGAGCGTGTGGTGGCCCGGACAGGCCAGGGACAGGAAAGAGGACTTCTAAATCAGCCAGCAATCCAAAGGCCTTCCATAAATCCTCCAAATGGGCTCGGGTGGGGGACGTAAAGCACACCTGCAAGACTTATGTAAGTCTTATTAAACCATAAATTGCTAACACCAGCCCCTCGCTGGAGCTGCTCTCGCCTGGAATAAATCTCAAAGAGGAGAAAGAGAGTGAGAAAGAGAGATAAAGCAGGTGAGGGAGAGAGAGAGAAAGATACAGTTGAGGTTAGAAGTAGTGAAAGTAAGGGGGGAAAGGGTGGAGGGATAATAAAGGTTTGACAGTGAAGCATTGCTGTTTTATAATAGGGCAGACAATACTGGGCTTTGATTGGAGCTAACAGCTTAACACTTACTGCTACAGCTGCCTGAGGGTGGGGTTGCCGGTGGGCGGGGGGGGGGCAGCTAAGGAACATGTCCAAAAGTGTCATGCTCAACAGACTGTTAATGTGTCGCCTCCAAACCCCCATGACCACCTTCCATGGTACCAGATCACAGAGAGATCACCTTCCCCATGCCTTCAGCTCCTACATGGACACAGATCCTCAGTAGTTGCGGAGACGGAAACCAGTGTGTGCAATTTGTAGGATAAAATCAGAGTTCCTGAGCTCCTGGGCCCCGGTGAGTTTCCAGCACACCCACGCTCTCCTCCCTGCCTGGTTGTGGGTCCTTGAATTAAACATCAAAGCACACAGGAGCGTAGGGCCCAACTGCCATAAATAACAGTGTGCTCGGGGAGGGGAAGGGAGGATGTTCAGATGGAAAGAGAGCAGGTCACCCGATCCCTCATACACACACTGTCAAAGCAGATTCATTTGTTCACAAAATGGGCGATGCTGTGTGAGGTTATTGATTTCCGCGTGCCATCTGTCTTCTGTGAGGCTTTGGCGAGCGGGGCTCTGGCACTGCCACTCTCGGGCTCCTCTGTACTGGTCTCCACAGCTCAGGTGGACAGGAGGGAGACATGGAGCAGATATTAGACACAAATGGGCGACGGATGATGTGACACCTACTCGGACAAAATGACTGCTGGCATGCGAGCTAAATTCACTGCTGAACATTACTGAGGGTGTTATCTTAAGTAGTGCACACAAGAGTATCAGCTTAAATGCCTACAGTATGAATGTAGATGTAATTAGCCATCATTAGGTCAAATTTCTCAGCACGCAATCATCTGTGTGTTTAAAAATAGAGAAATGAATATCAGGGATGAATAAAGGCCTTTAGTAAGTTCGGCCCATATGGAAATCTAATATATGAACAGATATAGCCCAATACCATATTTGTAACATCTATGGTCATATATGAACCAAACCCTCTCTGGATATGGTGATATATAGTCCATGTCGGACATATATGTGTAACCTATATCTGTGCGTATCTGTAAACAATAGGCATTAGAAATATATGTCCATATATGACAATGTGCCAAATTTGTTATAATTATGTTTCATATATGGGTAATTAACACTGACTTGTATGCCATGTCTGGAAATCCCCTATATGTGCATAATTACGTTTCCACATGAGGTGCAATTGTTCATGTATCTACTTGAAACATTTATTAGGAATCATGGCACATGTACAGGAAATTGGTAACACTGTTTGCCGCTATCAAAAAGGTACTCTGTGGTGAAAATCCATGCCGGAGGTTGTGACTAACACCTCATTTGTAGCAGACACCTGCATACACAAGCTCAGGCCCACCCTCGATCTCCTCCTCTCACTAACTAGTCTCAAAGTCACAGTGTACCTCCATGTTGAGCTCCGGAGTGTGGAGGGCAGGTCTTCAAACATGGGGCCCAGCTGCTGCTGTGTATTTTTGTCAGCCAACACACACACGCACTGGCATCCCTTGGTGTTTGCTCTTGTGGAGGGCACATGTTACTGGGTAAATTATCACAGCGACGGTAAACAGTGTTTTTATGAGGGAATGTAGCTTGGTTGTTATATTTGAAGTCTGTGCTTTGTATACTGCTGTGCTATTAGGACAGATTGAGGATGTTTGCGCCTGGTGTCTGCACTCCGCCCATGTGGGGTAGACACACACACACACACACATGCACACACACACACATGCACACACACACACGCACTCACCCACGGTGACAGGCACAGTTGTAGTTTTGAGTTTTAAATGGCTCTTTTGTTGTCTTCATCCAAAAAAAAAAAAAAGACAAAGAAAAAGAAAAACTCACAGCCTAAGGAGTGCATGTCAGTGTCACGCTCATGTCAGTCTCAAGGTAAATGCAGATGAACAGCAGCAGCAGGGGAGAAACAACTGCACTTCCTAGTCTAGAAAAGGAATGTTAAACTTCATCCAGATGCTCAGTGGAAAATATAGCATGCTGCATGCAAACCTTGCATTAATAAAACTGCCGTCAATACACAGGCAAACTTTCATGCATACTGACTGAGTGCACAGACATGAACATGGTATCTGGTAATTGCTTAACATTTTGTCTTGATATAGCTGTAATAATAGCACCTGAAAACATGGTCAGTGGGGTTGCCACAAAGGTCATCAGATAATGCTACAGTCAAACAGATGGATGGCTAGGAGATAGAGAGCTGGTACTTTAAGGTCCTCACTTTTCAATTAAACTCATTTGAACCATGAATAAGGGTCTCATTAATTCCGCTGACACCCAAAGTACACAACACCTGAACAGCGGAAAAGAGGGGATGATGATGACATCCTTTCCACTGTTTTTTTTTTTTTTCTTGTCAAGAGCTCCAATTATCCACTAATGCGTGTTAAAACCAGAAAAAATGGACAGCCATCATGTGTGGTGCCTTCCACGATGGGGAAATCATTCTTTCGCAGCCTCCTAATCTTTGGATGGCGATAATCATGGTTTGTCCCAAACACCTGCGCTTCAATTGCCCTGACCTGCTGCCCAAATGAGTGCAATTAATGACAATTACCCTCCAGGTGTCACAACATAGACATATACTGATAGGCGCCTATCTGGAGGGAGCAGGCGCTTGTCCTCCAAGTAAATATGTAATGATTACAGCTGTAACACAGTGGGGTGGAGGGGGGCACAATTGCTACCAGTGCAATCTATTTGTGTTTGCCTCAGCTCAGCGCTGCTAAGCAGGCCAGACAAACCAAAATGGATGGACTTGACCACCCCCCTCCACCCCCCTCAGCTAGAGGGAGGGGAGTTGAGTGGAGATGTTAGGATTCCTCATCAGATGGAGATCAAAGCGGATGTGGCCCAGAAATGGTTTCTGCACCAGTGCTTGGATGTGGTATGTGTGTCTTTGTGTGCTGGTGTAAATTTGGTAGTATAGGTGTATTCCACCTAGACTACCATCTGGCACGTTTAGTTCATTTTATTTACCCTCCTCAGCTCTGTCGGTTGCATTGGTGGGTTCATTGTTACAAATGCATGTTGCGCAGCCAAGGACTTCATTTTAGGATCCCAGTGTTTCTAAAAATATCAAATATGTCCTGCTGATTGCAGGGTAATATATACAAAACGATGCAAAAAACATCTAGATATTTTCTAGTTGATGTAATGGTGCCATCATAAAACAGTGGCATTTCGGGTTTGAATATTTCACTCATTTTTAGTGTCATGTGGCCTCAATGAAGTGTTGCAACAAGCAGATAGAGAATATGCACTGTTGTACAATACTTTGTAAACTTTTTAGCTAAAGGGTAAATTCAAGGGAGTTTAGGCTTTAACTGAAATTGGCTAAAATGTGGACGTATTCAACTGACAAAAAAATGTGAATGAGCCCTAATTTATTGAGAGACGGTGATGATGAGAACCAGGTCGGCTCAATCTTTAAAAGACATGTTTATTCCACTTTTTATTGGTTGACTTTAAAAGGTCCTTGCTTAAATTTAGCCTCGGTAACTTCGATAATTGCAGCTCTAAGCTTTTACTGTGTCCGTTGACAAGTGTGTGAATAAACAATATAGGTTTGGTATCGGCTTAATGTAATACTCCTGATTGCCTTGAATTAGAAACGCTAGCACACAGGTAGTTTCAAATTACACCTGAAAATGACAGCAGTTGCATTGTTTGAGAACTTGAAAAATAAATTGGTGGCCTGATATGTGTATTCTGTAAATGGTGGCTGCCGTATAAGCCTTAGCTCTTAGCCCATTTCCCTATGTGAAGAGAAAATTCTCAGGTGTCGAAGTCAACTTTAACCCTCCTCCTCCTGTGGGCTCATCGTCCTTTCCCTCTGAACCCACATTAGCATAAATGCATTAAAATGTGAATAGGAATTAATTTGGACTTTCCCCTCCATAGGAATTAATGGAAGTTTGTTCTGCCCGTACCCCTCAGACGGCTCGCACTCCTCCACAGTCCATAAATATTAATATTAATACGGCATCGCATTTAAAGGTAGCGCTTGGCTGAAGCCGTATACAGAATATTATTAGAGATCACGATACGTTTCTCATGAGAAGTACAGCTGAGTGAATGCATTGCCTTGCCGTTGTGATCTGTAAAATCCAATCTTCATACAGCACAAAAAGTTATTTTCAGAGAGACGGAAGATTAGCAGGGCCGAATGGCTGCTGTCTAAAGCCATTAGGCAGGTGGGGATTTTTTTCCAGTGAGTTGAGAGAGAAGGGCCCACATCTTCTGCTCTATCAGGGCACTGATTCACAGTCACACCGCTGTAGCACTATTATCTTGCCCAAGCAGATCATCTCAGCAGATAACCATTATCACCGTCTCACCGCATCGCTCCAGTCTACTCACCCACATAATACAGACCACAGAAGTTTTTGACACTCTTCCAAATCACCATATTCACATTCTTTCTCTTCTTTTGCATGCTCTTTGTCACTTTCCTATGTGCGCTGTGTGTGGTTGTATCACACATCTTCAATACCAGGTCACTGCCAGGCTGGAGGACCCAAACCTGCACTTGTATGATACATTTATGCATCTTCTATGGAAAGGGCACTTATTAAATATTCATTTCTTTATCTCATGCATAATTGGGGCCATTTCTGCCCTTTTCTTACTTTCTCAGCCTGATAGTTGCATCAGTTTGTGAGCAAACTGGTGTTATTGTTTTTGTCCAAACTCTGCTGAGTTGTCTAAAGCAAGCAGGGGGGTTGTGTCAATATATTCAGCAGGTCCTCTCCTCTCCTCTTCTCCTCTCCTCTCTTCTCCTCTTCTCTCCTCTCCTCTCTCTTCCAGCTTGAGGAGTGCTGATCCTGACAGGTTAGAGTGGTCAAGGTGAGACACGTTGTTGCGGAGCCCAGGGAGGGAGGGAGGAAGGAGCAGGCTTCAAAGCCCCAGTGTGTGGGTGAGAGCTGCAGGCAGCCACCCCGGCAAGCTCAGTCAACAGTGCCCACCTTTAATCTTTGCTCTGTAATCTTTACTCGTCTCACATTTAGTCAATACACTCTCACTTTGTTCTGAGAGGAAGTAGGGTGTGAGGCTGAGAATGTATGATGTAAAAGAAAAGAAAAGTACAACACAATACACAAATCAATTACCAGGGGTAAAGTAGGTATGGCTGGCTTGACGTTAGGTCAATACCATTCACATGCTGAATGATAATGGGCCTAAGCATGTTTCTTTTAAATGCTAAGTATTGTGATGTGGTGATAATTCTGTTGACAAGCGCAAAATACAAGTAGTTACCAGATAACTAAAGAGACGGATATATTGTGTTCAGACGTGGGCAGCCAATTTAAAATTGAGAAAAATAAACCTTATCAAAAAATACCCTATTTCTCAATGATCATAAATGCACCAGAAAAATCCCAGTGCATTTATTGTGCTAGGCAATTAATATGACCCAGCCTTTTATGCTCTGTGGGTGATAGCACTCTAAATAAAATAGAAAATGGTGTCAACAACACATCATGGAACTGCCTTAATCCCTAATAGCAGCCTGTGCTGTGCAGGCGTGCATGTTGTGGTAAGCAAAGCACTCAGCGCTGGGGTTATATTTGTGCATCAGGTCATTCCTGTAGCAGGCTGGTCCGGGTTGGCCCACTCCCCTCTGAGAGCCCTCTCATCAGGCCAGCCTCTCCTCTGCCGCCCTCTTCCCCACAATCCCCATAAACTCTCATAATTGCCACATTAAACTTGAGTTTATTATTTTTCTCCAGGTGCAGGTGTGCAGATGATATGAGCCCCAGGTTGCATTTACATACAAATTGAAGGTTTTTATTAATCAGGCGGGCAGCAGGAATCAAACGGCAACACTCCATCAGCCCTTTAAATACATTTGGTGACATTTTTACCCGGCATTAGCATGATAGGGCAAGCGGAGTATAATGTACCAATGATTGCTTTTCCATTGAAAGCACAAACGGTTTCATTTTTCCTGTCATCTCAAATAAGTGTTAAAGAGGGTTTGGAGGCTATTGTGCGAGTGCCGTATGCCGGGGACTTGGGACCGCTGATGGCCATATTAAATAACCATTAGCGCCTGAGCTTAGATCATTGTGGCATCCGCCTCCTCTGAATTTATCCTGTGATTTCAAATGAAGGCAAGCTGTGCCCGCTTTCATAAAGTGCTCCAGCCCTCTCCATTTTTCCTCAAACAAAATGCATTACAACGGTAATTTTGTGACTGTTAAGATAACTAGCGTTAACAAGCACTTAATTAAAATGTACAATAAATAGCCGTCTGCAGCCTTATCTCCCCTCCAGAGCGACGCTGGTAGGAGGCTCCAATGCTCAGGCCGGCTGTTCCCCAGCTCGTTTGCAGATTAATTGCTTTTCTGTCTGGCGAAGCCTGCCTCTTCTGCAGCCAGATCGTAAATAGCCAGATAGGGAGTTTATCAATCAGGGCTCTCTACCTCACTGATCTCCCCCACACAGGCCTGTCTGTCTGACTATCTGTCTGTGTGTACATCTCATGCTACCAAACAGATTCTTTACAAACACACTTCCAGAAGCGTCTATTATGATAAACCTATGATTAGCAGATGGCTTTCATTACAGTATACTTGTGTACTATGTTTCTGTCTGTGTTCAATTTTTGACTTTTTATGTTTTACCATAGACTATGTAAAATAAATAGATGTAGCTGTTGTGACATCACCCATTGGTGTCTGGATTGTATTTCTGAAGCCACGAGTTTCCCCTCATAGTTACTGTCATCTTATAATGTCTTGAAGGTGGAAAACATGAGGAAAACCCAAATCTGGATGACAGGCTGAAGCGGAGGTGGAGCAAGTGGAGCCTGGGTGTGGAGCAGGTAATCTGACTGAGGAAATTATGCCCACCTACTTCTAAAAACACAGGCACTGCCTGTACTACACTCATTTGCTGCTATTTATAGCAGTTACATCATAAAATGTAAAGGTCACACCATCCAAATTAGGCTATGTTTTGAAAACTAAGCATTGTCATGGTCTTAAAATAAGCATAATACTTGGATAACTGTCTATATCCCACATAGGCCTACATGAGAAAATTATTGTAAACTTACTGAAAAAAGAAGAACAGTCCCTAGAGGGCTTGTTAGTTCAGCTGAATGAAAAACAAGACATTTTCAGCTACAGTTTTTGAGCTAAAGTGTGAAGAACAAAATTAAGTTCACTGTCAGTTAAATGTTCACATTGCTGAGGTCATGCACGACTATGGTGCGACTTTTAGTTTGTTGATGCAGCAGACCTACTTCTCCAAGCTCAAGAAAATGACCATGGCATGAAAACATAGTCCTTTTGGTACTTTTTACCCTCTATATGGAACCATCATTTTCAAAATGAACATCAAGAAACATCTAGATTCCATAACCTCATGGAGTAAATGTTCATTGAGGAAATAAAGAGAGAAGTAGAGTTTTATTTTTCCATTGACTTCTATATATTCAGACTCTTTTTTTGTAGCCAGCTTAATGGTCATCTATTGGCTGTTACGGAGAACTGCACTTTAAGGCACCGCTGCTTTGGCTTCACCATTTAGCCCGGGTGGCTGCTGTTGCGTATGTACAAGTGTGCACGCATGCACGTTTTTCTGTCTGTGTTATGTGTGCACAGAGTGACCTTTTCCACATGCATCTGTGTTAGCAATGTAACAACCAGAGCATTGTTGATACAAGGCTTATGTTTTTGTAACCTATGGTGACACCATATTTATGTCTGTCCATGTACATGTGTATACCTGTTTTATGGCAGTGCATTTTGTGGCCGTTAATGTGGATACTGGGTGCATACAAATGGGCCTAGAGTGTATTGTGGGGGTTAATCAAACATAAGCTATACATAAAAGCAGCCAGGGGTTGTGGGAGACAGGAGAGAAGTGAGCAGAGAGTATTTACAGTAATAAAAGTTAACAGCGGTCAGCCCCTTGGGATCACATTACTCTTCAGACATGTGGCTACAGCTCCCTCCTTACAGCTTTATGGATTTTGGCCCTCGGTGATCAACCTGCAAAGCCCCTTGTCTTTCAAAGGGAAGAAAAGAAAACATGTAAAAGCAAACTTCCTTGCTCGTAGCCTTCAGCCCCCCCTCCTACACCGAAGCTCCCCCTGCTCTGCCCGTGTCCCACCCTTAACCTCTGGATGATAAATCTGCCCACAGAAGCTGTGAGGGGGAGACCCCCATGCTGGAAGACCCCCATGTGTCCTTCATGACACATCCTGTTTATGTAGTCAGGGCTTCAACCAATGATCTTTACACCCATAATTCACAGAATGACAACACTTGTTCTCAGACTATTTTTATATCTGTAAGTTAATATTGTGAATGTTCCTCATGGACATGAGGGAGAAAGGCCGCGTTATTTACTGGGTTAAACTTTGATATTCGATTAGGATTAACCTTGGTAAACTAATTACGATCAGAAAAAAACAAAATGCTAAACAATATAAACATTTTAATTTATCGTAACCTAGTCAATGCACAGAGATTACTTTCAATATAGTGCGGCTAGCTGCATAGTGTTCATTACTGTATTTATTTGGTGCTGTCTATTTAGAGAGCTGGATTTTGTAACTAACCTGACATCAGTCCTCTTTAAATTAGGAAAGTTATGTCACAGTATGCTTTTGCTATGTAACTTGATGCTGTTGAATAAACACTGATTTGCCAGGCAGGTTTAAATAAACATGTCCTCGTGCTTGTCACATAGATTTCCCATGGTAGGCCAAGGAATCGTTTTGTTTCCACAGTTTCTTTTCCATTTTGACTGAATATAGGAAATTGGAAATGATTGTTGTGGAGTGGCTGAAACTCTCTTCTGACAGTGTGTAATAGCTGGCAAAGGCCAAGGGGGACTTGCAGTTTAGTAGCCAGATCCTTTCGCTGTGTGAAAAGAATGTCAAACTCTGTGACAGCTAGTTATGCTAGCAGCTAAAGTTAGTGGCCAGGCAAATGCTCAAGTCGTATCCCAGTGGTACGCTGCTGAGGAAGCATGCATTCATGGTGGTCTGTGGGCCTGTGGGGCTGTCTGGGAGGCAGATTAGGGCTCCAGCCATTCGACAGTGATGCTACAGTTATCAGACCCACTTTAGCCAGAATGATTTATAATGTGGGAACGTGATAAATGTAGTTGTAAGGGAGCTAGGGGGTGGGTGGGTACTAG
>OMLB01015936.1:0-17084 GCA_900302555.1 Myripristis jacobus | reverse complement strand
ACAAAAATAATTATATATATATATATATTTTTTTTATAAATAATCGTCAGTTTTACCTAAATAATAACTAAGTGGATAGAGGCAAATAACAGAACTAGAACAGTCTAATGAGTTCAGAAATTTACACCACGTTACTGTAATGCAGCCTTTAAAACCAGGAATAGACAACACATATAGCTGTATCACAATATTACCATATCTAAAATCCCAGACAATATCTGGTCTGATATTACAATATTGATATAATATCACTTTATTGCCCAGCCCTGCTGGACTGTTGTAGTCATTGTTACAGCCAGCTGCAGCAGTGGAGACCAAAGTGTTAGGGGCCAACATCAAAACAAAGACGGGTTGATTGGTCCTTCTGTGACATTACGCTTGACTTCGGGCATCATTGCTGATGTCGTTGTAATAACTGTAAATCCAAGCCTGTCTGTCAGTATGATGAAATTTCACAATCAGAGATTTGGCCTTTTGACTGCAGCAACAAATCCAGATTTGGTAACGCTGTCCCATGAAATTTGTGGGCTGTATGTCGACGATCTGTCAGTTAAATGGAGACACGCAAGTCCAGTTTCAATGCTAGTTTTAAGATAAGCAGCACAGTGCAATAAGAGGTAGCTTATGCATAAATTCATCATGAAAATATGAGATAAATGATGTATTAAACCTTGCTTAGTCACTTTGTATCTCGGTCTCAGTTTAAACAGAAACCGACTTTTGCGGAGTAACTCCCTTCTCTTAAAACAAAAACCTATCGCTCAGTATCAGTGATTTTGCAGTGAAAATACTACTTGTTATACTTTGGTTTATTTCTTCTGGCACTTTTCTCTTGTAAGTGAAGGAGTTACCCTGTGACAGTCAGCTGTTCACACCACTTGTTAATGCAAATATCAAGACACTTCAAATCAGATTTTAATAGATTTTAATATGTACATTTAATGCAAGTCTCTAGTTGTTCACTCAGAACGCAGTGTGACTCCGTCACCGTTGCCACCTATCGTCAGTGGCTTGCAGAATTATTAAGGATTTGGTTTTCCACCCATTTGAGCAGATCTTCTCCCTCTAAATCATGGCCAACAAAGCCCATGAAGAATTTTTTCTAGTCAGTAGCAATTCTGGATTAGTATGACAAATATGCTACTACATCTTTAATCTTTAATATGTTCATGGTACTTTCTTGCCCCGAAAGTTGCCATCGCTTCCTAATCCCTAACTGTAACCACAGCTGAGGAGGCGCTGCCTGCCCGTCAACAGTGGAAAGCATTTCAACATCTTGAATGTCTTCAATTTTATCAACTATAACCTTTTATCCTCCTTTTGCTGTTTCAGTGATTTCTTTTGCAAAGAATATTCAAAGCCTTTGCACAGTTAAAAAAAAAAAATCTCAGTCACAATATTGACTACTATAGTTTACTTTTGCAAGAGGCTACTTTTTTTCTTAGAGGGAAGGGATGTTTTTCAGGGTTGAGATTTAGACACTGAAATGTAAGTGTCTCTGGGACTCAGTGTGAAGTGTGATTTGGAGAAACCTGAAGGCTGGAGTAAATATATGAATGAATGATGCAGAGCAAGTTCCCTATGGGCCAGGCAGTGGAAAGACAGCAATAACGTTTTCATTATGTGGGAGACAGAAATCTTGAATTTTTGAGTTTTTCACCTGTTAAAAGAATTTTAGAGAACTTATCAACCATGAATGTGTGTGTGAAGTGTATGAACCACGTTTCAAGACCAGAGCAGGAGAACAAAACAGAAGGAGATAAGTACGTACAGAGGTTTCAGCGCCTCCTTCGATCAATGAGTGCAGTGATGATGAAAATTAAATCAATTAAAGTAATCAGTTATTATGTGCTAACTGATTAATCATTTTAGTTGCCGATCAATAAAAAATCCCATATTTTTGGTGATTACAGCTTAACAAAGATGCTTTTCTTCATTCACATCATTATAAAATGAATATGGCTTTTTGGCTGCTGGTCAGGATAGGAAAGCAATTTGAAGTTGTCACTCTGAGCTCTGCTAACCTCCCATGAACATTTGTCATTGTGTTTGTAGACAAAGTGATTAATTGAAAAAAGGAGGTCAGTCAGCAGTGAAAATAATTCTTAGTTGCAGGCCTAGTGCGGTGTGATGTAAATGACAGATGGCAGGAATCATTCCCCCAGGTTGAGTCAGAAGCAGGTCAGCAGTGATCAATAGTCTTTTTTCCTCTAAATTTTACACTCCTGTTTAATGTTTTAGCCATACGCGAGGATTTCCGCAGAGCCTTACATAAGTATTAGCACTCATATCAATAGCATTGGCTGCTGTTATGAGTGGGAAGTTGATCTTTGATTCGCACTGGTGATAACCAAAGTCAAGATGGAAAACAGGTTGAGGTGTCACTGTGTGAGTGAGATTTTAATCCATGAAGGAGAAAGCAAAGTGAATTCAGATTACCAGACTGATCCATGTGGGCATCTGAGAAACACATATACTCAGTGTTTTTGGCAGCCGGCTGCGAATGCCCAACTACTCATCTGAGAAGTGTTGGAAGTGTTCCCACAGCAGTCAGGTTTTCAGTGAGCAGCACTGACAATATGATGATGCTGTGGCTTGTCTGGATGATGTGGTAGCTGTTATGGTGATGGCGCTGATGTTGATGATGTGATTTATTTCTTGTGGTGTTTTTATATCAGTGATGTTGCACAGGGCGATGTGATCTCCCTCTGTTATGATTCTGTGTTGGGCTGGAGTAAATTTTGTTGTGTAAACTGTGTTTGGTAGCAAACTAGTGTGCCCTCTGGATTAATAAAGTATGCTGTATCATTTTGTATCACTGTTTCTGAAGCTTATATGTTCATTTCTTGGCATCGCTAAATGAATGAACTCCTTTCAGGATCACCAAGCCCCTGACGTTTGCTGACTGTGTTGGAGATGAGCTGCCTCTTGGGTGGGAGGTGGTTTATGACCAGCAGGTGGGAGTTTACTACATCGACCACATAAACAGTGAGTACATCACCATCCTCTGTACCCCCACTGTGTGAAAAACACAATTTGTATGTATCCTTCATCTCGCTGCATGAAAAAAGATACGTAACATACACATAATCAGTTAAAATGGGGACCTTGTCAGTTTTGAAGTCTTTCGAATTTGTGGCAGCATGATCATACTCCGTCTTTTAGATCTCACATCTTCTTCATGAAAATGACTCAGCGTTGTTGTTTTTTCACTGGTTCATTACAAGTTAATAATTGGTATTGTTGGTCAGTTTGAGAGGACACAGATAGTAGTGAAATAAATTCAGTGCCAAAAGTAGATTGTCTGAGAACCTGTTCGGACCGGAGTTCTTCTGACTTGGATCCCATTCGATCATTGTGAGCAGCGCAGCATTTATTTGTGACTGGGTAAAACATTTATTCGTTAAAAGGAAGTGCAGAGGGAAGGGTCCAGAACAGCGGCTCCATACATCCTGTGCCCTTTTTCTTCTCACAGTTGATCTCATGAACTGAGCAGCAGATCTGTTCCTCTTCCATTTTGATTTTTTTGTGCTCAAAATGTACACTTTTCATGTGCATGTCACCCAGGGGGTCTGCAGGCCCTTTAAAAGTCTGAAAGAGTATTAAATTCAGTTTTATAAATGTTCGGCCTTAATAATCATTAAATGGTCTGACATTTGAATTTTAAGGGGTCTCAGTTTCAATGAGCATTTAATCTAATTTCAGTTCTCCACCTGGTTTTGTCAAAATCTGCATCAAATTCAAAATTTAATTTATAAAGCCTAAAGGAAATTCTTACTCTTCTAATAAATTCAGGAAATCATCTAAGTAAGAACCTACCATATTTGTGCCTCAAACTTATCTCTGTACTGGACCAAATGTATAGCACTTAGCTTTATACTTTACCTGCCATGCTGACTTGAATAAAGAAATGATGATTTGTCCAAAAATTGGCAATAAATTTCACCAAACTTTGTCTTTAAAAGGTCTAAGAAAGCTTTAACTTTAATTCTCTGATACGTGTAGACATCTTGGTGACATGATTAGTTTCTGTCATCACTGAATATCAATGTAATGTTCTCAGTTTTCTGTGTCTTGAGTCACCAGCAGTAAGACATGCTGATCTCAAGGCCCTTCTGATATTTTTGATGAACATTATCACAGTTGACAAGAGGATAATTTAAAGAAATTGTGCAATGAAATGGCACCCATACATGATTTTATGTATTTCCTATTAGAGGGGGATTTTGGGACAGGACCTAACATGTGGAGGGACCATTCAAAAGTGTAAACCAATTCATTGATCTCATTTGATGGGATGGGCTGAGGATTGTTAAATAATATGAGAAGATTTTATTGGATCAAATGCCTGCTGTTGTAGCATGACATCACCATTAAAGGTATACTATTTTCCAGGAGGTAAATATGGGGATGTTTCATGGGGATTTTGATGATATACAATATTGTTGTACGTTTGTTGTCAGAGACGACCCAGATCGAGAACCCGCGGACGCAATGGCGGCAGGAGCAGGAGCGCATGCTGAAGGAGTACCTGGTTGTGGCCCAGGAGGCCCTCAACGCCAAGAAGGAGATGTACCTAGTGAAGCAGCAGCGTCTGGAGCTGGCTCAGCAGGAGATGTTGCTCTTCCACGAGCTCTCTGAGGAGGACAGCCGCTCCCTCACCAGCAGTAAGACACACTAACCTCAAACAGTATATGTATATACTGTTATATATGTATACACACAGCCAAGAGATTAACCTGAACACGCGAGACTGGATACATAGTCCTACATGTAGATATTCTTGCTTTTATCAGTCTGTTTATTTTATTTTTTTGAGTTTTTGAGTTCCTTGAACTCAACACAGAGGGTACAAATGTAAAACCAACTTCATCTCGACAGCAACAGCAGGTCCACTTGTCTCATGTTGGGTTGCTCTGCAGCAGCTAAAATCCTTCTCACAACAAATGTGCAGAAATGATGTAAGGTGATTGTTTGACAGTATACGGTAAATGTTACCGGTTTAGGAAGGTTTGACTCATCAGCTGAAAGTTTTGCAGACTTTTGAGCAGGTTAGTCTGTGAATGTCTGGCAAATATCAAATGTCAAGCCAATTTTACTCTGAACCTCCTACTGGAAAGCCTTCATTTTCAACAACACTGTAGGGCTGTATGTGTTTTGAACTGAAACAGGCCATGGACAGAGTTATTTCCTTTGTCCAATCAGAACTGTGATGCTCTTTGGGCTCGCCACAGAGCTGCCAGGGGTGTATTTAGCTATGAGAGCCCTGAAACCATTGAGTGAATGTAAAATATGTAGAAGTTGATGATGAATGAATAGATTTTTTTGGAATCTGTTAATCAATGTCAGTAAAATGTGTCAGAGCACAGAAGACTAACTAACCGCTTCTCTCTTTTCTTTATTCCTTTCTCCTCTCCTTGTCCGCAGCGCTCTCTGGCTCGTCCTCAAATGCAAAATATGACCCCGACCAAATCAAAGTGGAAATAGCTTGTAGGCGAGAGCGGGTAAGTCATTATCAGAGGAGAACAATGGGCCGGACTCAGCCGGGGCGAGGGGCCCTTTGGGGCAGAAGGGGCTCGGGTGTGGCCCCTACAGGATACACTGGCTCTGTCCAGGGGCCTCTAGAGGATGAGGATGAGATCATCAGAGGGTCATACAGAGGCCAGGTCCCTGACTCAGAGGGCCAAGCTAGACATTTCTCTCTGCTCAGTCATATGGGTAGAGTGTATCTGCTTGATTTGGGACATTTCACCATAAAGTGTTGTTTTAAATGAACAAGCTGCCTGCCACGCAAAAGTTACTTCAGAATCACAACTAAGAGCGTATTCATAACTAAATTCCATTTTTTTACAAGTCAGGTGATCCCAAAGTTCATACCTGAGAACAAATGATATTCAGCTTCTTATTTGTGGGAGGAAGGGAGGATATTGTGACAGAATATGCTGTGATTAAACTCATGATCTTATGATAATTTACTCCAAAGGCTGCTGTCACTGATGGAGCGCAGGCAAAATATAGACTGGTCATTGGTAAAGCAGAAACTCCCTAAAATGGGTTTATAAAAGACCCGGCATTTTGTGGTTTCATTAAAAATGTAATTCACTTGTCCGGTCTGTTTCTGAGTATTCCTGAGTAATTACAGTGAAAATTAACGTATTACACCAAACAAATTGAAAGTCGGTCAGCTTTGATTTCTGATGTTTTCCAAAGCTACACCTTAGTGTGTGTATGTACGTGTGCGTACGTGTACGTGGGTGCACACATGTATACGCACATGTGTCTCTGTATCAACATAGCTGAGCATTCCCTTCTGTCTGAATAGTCATGACTAAGCATTTTTACCTCTGCTGGTGGTGAGAGAAGCCCATTGTGTGCCATGGTAACGCCGAGTTCGGCCTTGTGTCCACAGCTCTCCAGACTCAAACAGGAGCTGGCCCAGATGAAGCAGGAGCTGCAGTATAAGGAAATGGGAGTGGAGACCCTGCAGGAGTGAGTGTTCCTCTCCCCTCTGTGTCCGCTTCGGGGCCCCAGACCCACCCTTCCTCCCACGGCCACCCTTCTCCTTCCTACACACTCTACCAGCCCTGCACCCCCACCTTCAACCCTTTTCTCTCTTTCACATAGTTTTTATTCTCTGGTTCTCGCCCTTTGTCCTCAACCAAACTCTAATCTCTCTGCCCTCAGCCTCCCTGTTGTCTCTCTTTATGTCTCCCTGTGTTCATTCATGTTCCATATTGGCACAGATTTCCCCTTACAGTGTTAGTCACATGGGAAATTTCCAACCTCTGCCATACATAACCCAGGGGAATGATTACACAGCAGCTGCTCTCGATAACTGGACTAATACTGTATATATTTGAGTTGGCTGTCTCATTCAAAATAATCTGGATAACACTATATCCCTTCAGAATAGTTCAGATGGATCACAGCTAAAGTTTGGTGCAGTTTATTTATGTATTTGGATATAAGCAAAGCAGCAAATTAGTGAGATTACAAGATTTTGGGCTAAAATCTTATAGAAACTTCGTAAGGAGATAGTGGGAGAAATGAGATCCTGTCGTTCACCATGTATTTTAGAGGTTTTTTTTGTTTGTTTGTTTGTTTGTTTGTTTTACTGTGTGATGCTGTGAGTGTGGGTTTTTTTTAAATACTTGTACATAGTTTACCTTTTGTGCCAGGAGCATTTCTGAGCGCTTCTAAATTTCATGTTAGAAATAGAAGCTCCACCTCTCAGAGAAAAAGAGAGCGTTTGAGAAAGGCAAATGGAGAGAGTTTCGATGGAAAAGGGGACTCCACCTCAGGAAGAGGATGCACCAGTGGAGTGCAGGGAGCCAAGGCTCAGCCTGGAGAGGAAGTTGCTCCATGGAGAGGGTGGGGAGGCAGGGAAGGAGGGGGGGCTTGAGAGCAGTTTCAAAAACACAAGAGATATCTGGCAGCAAATTCCTCTGCACTTCCTGAGTCCTGGCAAGAGCCCTTATCTCTTAGATAATACACAACTCGAGTGATTCCCAGAATAGCCAGGAGAATATACAGCTTGCAGAAAACATGAATGCATCCTTCTCTTGAAAGATTTTTTTTTGTGTGTGTGTGTGTACGTGTATATGTTAGTGTGTACGCGGGTGTGTGTCCGTCCTATTGTTTCTTCTCGGTTGGTTTTACCCAGTCGGTTTGAGGCCAGGAGGGACCCTACGGCTGTTGTTTTTCAATCTCAGCTGTTGTCAGCAATACAGCTAATTGTTCCCCACGCCATGTCTCATCAGATAAACCAAACAAACAGCAGCTTCTGACATGGAAACCCCCCATCATCGCTGCTTAAGGAAAAAGCAAGGGATTCAGGACTTGAGATTATCTATTCTGGACAGTCTTGAGTAATGGTATCTTTGTGGCTCATCTGTATCCCAATCTGGAGTACCTTATCTTCTCAAGTTCTCCCAGTTTCAAGGAGCATCAATCATAGAGGCTTTCACTAAGCAGTTGTTTTTCAGTTTGTTAATGTGGTCTTCAGGACTTAATTGACTTAAAACACATTGTACACCAAGTGAATAATGGCTATTCAATCTATTTTGAAGAGCTGTTTACTCTCTTACCAAGAATGTGTGCCGCTGTACAGTACGCAGGGTGGGGGCTCACTACAGGCACCGAGGGGTGGGCAGTGGCACGTTTTTTTGCTAAGCATATAAACTCCCAGGCCGTGCCAGTGGGGTGGGGGAACAAAGCAGTGCTTGTTTGGGGAGGAAGAGGCAGGGTCGGTGGATGAACAGTACCTGCTGTTGAAGGGGAGTGAAGGAAGCGGGCTGTGGTGAGAGCGGGGCCACGTGCCAGGCCCAGTGATGGAGAAGGCAGCACGCCGCACTCCTCCAGCTCGCAGCCGAGCTCCAAGAAACCACCTCGCACCCTCGCCGAGCAAACCACCCAGCTGAGAATACAGGCGAATTCACTTCAGATGAGTGAATTCCATTGTTTTCATTTAGGTTATTTACTACAGACGTGAATCAAGTAGTATCTGGGTGTAGTCTGATTTGTAACGGTAAGCTTTGGGTTTCTGCTGTCCTGACAGAGGTGGCAACTTGATATTTAGGCTCTAAGGTGAGCTTCCTCAGATTTCACTTCCCCAAATGATGGAGCCGCTGAGACGGAGACTTAAAAGGCTGAAACAAAATCTCAGCGTGTTGAAAACAGACGCGGTTTACATTAGGCTGTCATAGGTGTTACTATCCATATTGCTCAACAAACCACAGTCCAGAGAAACCACTTGAACTTGTTTCCTTCCCACACAAAAATGACATCCACTTCAAATATCCTGCTGATGATTTTTTGTGACTTGTTTTCCACTGACATGTTTTCCAATATAAAGCACCACCCTATTTCTGGTAAGGAGTGAGAGATGTCATTTCTAATTTGAGTCTTTATAATTAGGTGTGTAAAATGGGCGGACATGGGCAGACATGACTATAATTGGCTTAAAGTGTGTATATTAGTTACTGAAAGGATGTCTACTGAACCACCAAACTCTTACTGGCTTTCTTCGGGTGCTGGTCAAGTGCAGGAAATCCAAATATGGCAGAGTCAAAAAATCCTGCCACACACAGCATTAGACCCATTTGATTAATATAGTCTTTATCTCTGCATATTTAAGTAAAAGACATGGGAAAACATGTCTATTATGTCCAGATCCAGAAGGCACATTCTGAGCGGAAATGTTTGGAATCCACAGTTTTTTTTTACTCATTGTCAACACTTAAATGCGAATATTGCAGCAATTTGCTGTTTCTCTTCATTTCCCAGATAGAGGCCTGGGTTGAAAAGCAAAGTAATATTGAAAAAGCACTTCAAATTTATTATAGCATTGATCTTATTTACAGAGGATGCATTAACTTCACCCCATTGCAGTTCAGTTGCCAGACAAACCCAGTAGCCATAGGAAAATTCCTGCATGAATTCCTAAAGCTGCTTCTGAAAGAATATGAAAATGCCATATCAGCTTCATTATCAAGCACTCTAATTATCCTCACTGCTAATATTGCTAACATTGACCCCCAACCCTGATGATGATGATGTTGGAAAAGGCACTTTTTTTGTTTGCAACTTAATTTGTAAATACTGTTGGTCAGAGTTGATATGCTGAAAAATCCCCCTGCTGTTGTTTTTCAGGATTGACAGGAAGATGTCCTGCAGCCAGACAAACTACAAGCTGGACGAGGCTCAGGCCATCTTCAACGAGCTGCGCAGCATCAAGAAGGCGATCAGCACAGGAGAGAAGGAGAGGCAGGACCTCATCCAGGTGAATGAAAAGATGATCTCCTCTCTCTGTTGCCACCACTTAACCCTTCACACTGAAATATTCTACGCTGACCTCTAGTGTCTAACCCTTAACCTCCACTGTTCTGGTGCTACTCAGTGGCTTTAGCATGGTTAAAGATTTCCTGTCTGTATCACGCACTATTCTGTGTGCATATACGGAAAACCTTTAGAAAAAAACAACACTTTCCTCCCACTAGTTGTGCCGCTAGTCTTGAGTGGAATAAATCCCTTTGACAAAAAGCTAGACTGAATGAAATTACAAATTATCCTCAGTACTGTTGATTGCTTAGAGCAGTGGTTCTCAAAGTTTTTTCACTAATCTACCCTCTTTGCAATATTTTGTCAGCCAAGTAACCCCTGGCCACTGTAAAAAGCCTATGAAAAGAGGTACAACACAGCTCCATCAGTGTCTGAAACATCAACCTGTTACTGATATTTTGTCGGCTGTTTTTGCTTCTTTGTTACTTCTTTGTCGTTGTTTTCAGCTGTGTTACTGCTACGTTTCAAATCCTTTTTGTCTGGCCTCCTGGTCATAGTCAACAAACGTCTTTGCTTGACGACCATGGCAGCAAATTCAAAGCAGAAACACACACGTTTGACACCTTGGGAAACCCAGAGGGAATACTGAATATGAAAAGTGGTTTACCACACTTACAATTACATTTTGTTGAACTTATTATAGAATAGGCTAAATATTTTAGCATTTATGCATGGCTGATACTTTTTCAGTTAACATTTTTTTTAAAAATCATACCCCCAGCTCTGCCCTGCTACTCTGACATACCCCCAGGGCTGCCCCCATTTGAGAACCACTGACTTAGAGGTTGTGAGGTGTTTTGTTGTTTGTTTTTTTGTTTTACATCAGACACCTTGTGCTCTTATGTTTCTGAATATTGCGCACAGAGAGCAAGGCAAGCAAAGTATCCAAGGTTGGGCTTATTGCAAGGGAATTATGCAGCTGGAACAGTTTTTGTTCATATCATTAACGATTTATTCTGCTTCATGTGACTTTATTTTCTCTCTCACATCATGCTGTTAAAAATGTAATCAGTTTGCTAATGTTATCACCGTTGCTTTGTGCAGAGCCTGGCTAAGCTGACGGTGAACTTCCAAAGCAGCTTGTCTATTGGCGACTCGGCGAACGAGGGGGCAAACAGCACTGGAACCGTGGGTGACTCGTGTAATCTGCAGCAGTACTGTGACACTGGCTGTCAGACCGACATCATGGGAGAGGTACGGGCAACAGCCACCATGCAACAACCCCTCCACCCCAACTCCTCCAATCCTCAACAGCTCATATAATCACTAAATAATCAACTTTACACTTCCCTGATAGATCTGAAATGACTGCTGACATTCTGTTGATATTTGTTACTGTACAGTTTGCGTGTTTTATTAGAGCGCAGCTTTGCTTATGAATGTAAACTATCAGTGTCCCCACCAGTATTTGTCAGGTAAACAGCTGGAAGTCACTTTTAATCTTTGTGTTTTCTCCCTTGTTTTCTCACAGTATGGTTCCCAAGATTCCTCGCAGCTAGTGGACAAAGTTAAACTCAACTGGCAGTATGAGGAAGCCAAGAAGAAGTAAGTATTTTCGTTTGTTTCTTATTTATCAGTCGTACTACTGATGTGACGCACAGGCATGCAGCAGTGACTCACTGGCCATGTCAGCCCCCTCTTGTTCCCGGGCACTGCGAGTTCTCCAGTGGGAGGATGTGTTATGAATAGTATTTGTGCCTGGTGGCCGTGGCTGCTGAGCGATGTCTGGCCAGCGGAATGAGCTGGGTGGTCACATTCTTCCCTGGCCGTGCTGCTGACTGTGTGCTGCCTTTGTGTGGAGAGAGAGAGAGAGAGGGAGAGAGAGAGAGAGAGAGAGCACCCTGCCCACTGCCTACCTCAGTGCACACCCTCCCTCTCCACAGGGTGGTTTAGCGTACACTCTGTGTGTCCTACGTTAAATATATCCCAGTTCAGCCTGAATCATGTCTAATGAAGCTTGAAATCCGTCTTATTTTGAAAGCAGGTGCTCATGAATCCTGCACATAGGTATGTCATAAGGCAGTGTGTTGTATAGTGATTTAAAAGCGCTGCACGGTGGGACGGTGTGTATTCCAGCTGTAAGGGGGTAGCAGCGCTGTGATGATAGCTGAAGCAGCATAGAGTCACCATGTTATTACACTGGCTCCATGCAGTCTTTTTTACAAGATTCATGTTGCTGTGGTGACCCAGCAACAGCAATGCCAACCATGACATCAGGGAGGGATGGGGAGGAGGGAGCGCAAGAGAGAGAGTGAGAGGGGAGACCTGTGGAAACTTGCATGCTCTGTCACTGAGTCACTCTGTCTGAAATCCAACACACATAAACACAGTTATTTCATTCTAGCCAAGGACTTAGTCTCTGAGCTCCCATTTAACTCTGACTGAATAATGTCCCGGGGAACACACCTGTAGCGGCACTGGCTGATGCACCGGCGTAGCCCAGGTAGAAATTAGCAGACTGAATGCTGTCATTATAGTCCCAGCATTAGGTGTCTGCTAGGCCCAAAACTATGGCCTTGCTTCGAGGTAATCTTGCTGTATTGCCATCAACTGGTACACAAAATCATTCACTACAGGTCACATTACTTTAAAAACTTCTTATCTGAAGTGCATAAAAGCAGCTATCTAGAAATTTTAGATGGAATGAAATTAAAGTACAATCAAATACTATTGAAGTACTAGTGGCTAGTTACAATTCATTGATAATACAAAGTGACAGTGGAGCTAATTAAGCCATTAAGAGATGCAGTTCTATTGCAAAATTTATTTTACCTCAAGAAACATGTGACTTTTAAAGCTGAGTGTTGACCACTTATTGTCTTTTCTTTTGTCCAACCTTAACTTGTAGTTAATATTGGAGCATTGAATCAGTGCATCAACTGCTATTTGCATAGAGAATTGGAAAAACAATTCGCAATGTAAATGTTAAACCTCTTGTTGTTAAAGGTGCACTGTTAAAGGGGATGATTAGAACCATGTAGACTTAATCATCAGGTTTTGTGTTTATTCCACGTTTTCTGTCAGTTGAGTCTAAGGCCCTGTTCTACCTGGCTTTAACATCCGTCCTGTATGATCCAGTCACAAGTGGACACCGCTTAGTACAGGTGTAAACAGCACCCAATGTGTCCTCAATGTGTCACTCATTTGAAGATGGCCTGGGATGCTTTTGTCTCCCTTGACGGTGCATTAAAATGAGGCTGGAGCAAGCAAGAATGTCTCTTTTTGTTAAATGCCTGGGGCCTGTTAAATTCCATTTTATTTTTATTTTTTATTTTTGGGGAAATAGGACTAGAAAACTCCCTATCAGATCTCCCTATCAGGACTAGCAAACTCCCAATCAGATCTCACTTTCCCGCTCTTTATGCAGACATAAAGAGCGGGAAAGTGAGATCTGATCACAAGTGGGCAGGCAAGACTCATGTGGAGGTGCATTTTAATGCCAAGTGTGAACAGATGGACTGATAGCTGTTCACTTTTGATCAGATCACCAAAGACACCAGGTGGAAACATGGCTGTAAGGATCCTTACTTCAGTGCAGTTTCACACAGTGCACCTTTAACGGCGCTGACGCTTTGACAGTAAAGTGTCTGATGGAAGCTGAAGGCAGGGGGCTTTTATACGGGGAAGCAGCTTGGACATTACAGCTCACTGTTTAGCCAGAAGTGTGTGTTGAGCTGTTTCAGGCTCTTCAATTACATCTCTGTAGAGGAAGGAGCTCACTACCATTGGTATAACTACACTAACCTATTTGTTATGGTACTCCAGATAGTAAAGCCAAGTAGTTATAACAAAGTAATTTATCATGCGACTTCCTGCCTCTGTTGCTAAATCTATGAGCTGTATCCAAGACTGACCCAGTGCCAGGTGAGAAGAGGAGTTAAAAATATGCTAATAAGTTGCCCGCACTCTGCACTGTCTCTCTTCCCTCAGGGTGCAGAGTATACAGCACCAGCTAGCACAGCTGGACAGTGAGAGCTGGTCAGGTCGGGCCGAGGCGGACCGGGACCGGGACTTCATGCAGCTCCTGCGTGAGAAGGAGGCGCTCCTGCAGGAGATTATCCTGGTCAGCAAGCAGCAGCACCCTGCAGAGACACTGCTGCAGCTGGAGGAGGCGCGCAGGAGGCTGGAGGAGGAGGTGCAGAGGGCGCACAACTCCCAGAGCCAAGGAGCCAGTCAGAGGTGAGGGTGTCATCTCAGCATGCTGGATTGTTAAACTGGCAGTAAAAGTTATGTTCTGGCACAATGGCAGTATTGTGATAAATATATTTTCATTACTAGATGATATTGGTGGCTTTGGTGGCCATGGATGTGAGTCATGTTGCCTCTCCACCTGAAACTAAAATGCTACAGTGGTGGTACAACCCAGTGGAGCACCAGACCTGCATGGGTGAAGCTAACCGATAAAGACAAAATAACTGGAACCACTTGTGCGCTTTGCATGTAAAAGCATAAAATGTCTTATTATGTGTTCACTATCAGGTTATCTGTTTGTTTTGTTATTCCCTTGAAATTAGAGGGGAAATGTGGGTGCCCTCATCGCCCTGTTTAGCCTGTGAGATGAAGATACTGTCACTGAGTGATATGGACCCTCCGGCTTTTGTGCGCTACAGTGGAATAGGAATTCAAAGAGGGAGAGATGTATCCAGGATTGTTTTGGTTGTCGGGGTAGAGCACACCGGTTGCAGTGTAGTTGAGTTGTCTGTCTGACAGCAGGGAGCGAGAAGGTGACTGTACAGTTACTTAAAGGAACAGCTCACCCATAATGCAAGAAAAGATACTTGGCCTTGTGCACTCTAGATAGTTTCTGTGTAATTTGGTGGGGTTCACATTCTGTCTGTGATCTTCTTTGTCTCCCCTCACACTGATATAATGGGACTGGATGGGTATTTTATCAGTCAAAAATGTTCATGTGAGAAACTGAACAGCAACAGCTCTTCCCAAAAACAGTGACATGGATACTTAGCCTAATCCACAGCCGTTGGGGATGAAAAGTTTCCTTGGGGACCACTTCCTGCTGAAGAACACTGACAAACTGCATCTGTCCGCTCCCAGAGAGGACAGATTTATGGCAGATAGATACAGTTTACTCATGTTCCTTAAAGGCCGTTCCCCGAATCACACAGAAATTATCTGGATGGATTGTTTGCTCAGGGGAAAAATGGGAATTTTTTGTGTGTGTGTGTTTTTGGTGAACTGCTCCTTTAACCTGAGCAATTGCTTTACAGTGATTTTAGAATATCCAAGAGCTGTTGTTGGGTCATACACGGTCAAACACCAGCATAATAAGAAAATCTACAAAAATAGTATAGTAGATGAACTTCAGGTAAGTAGGTAAGCAACATGATTCATCTTTGCATTAACTGTAACAGGTGTGCCTTTATTAGCTATTTTACAATGGTTGCGAGCATGACTCAGCCATTCAGAGCTACAGACCGGACTTCCATGTATTCAGTTGGTTCAGCATCAGTGTGTTTCTCATGACAGGATCCTGCAGCAGGAGAAAAGGAATGTTCTCCTGAGACAGCTGGAGGAGGCGACACGCATCACCACCTACCTTCACTCCCAGCTCAAGAGGTAAAGGACACTCTTAACTCTTTAACCTCAGCTCATAGAAATGTTTAGCAGTCAGGTGACTTGTTATTTGTCTTATTTGCTTGTTTCCAGCCTGTCAGCCAGCTCTCTGACGGTGTCGTCCAGCAGCAGCCGTGGCTCGCTGGCCTCCAGTCGGGGATCCCTGGCGTCCAGCCGTGGCTCCCTCAGCTCCATCAGCTTCAGCGACATTTACGGTCTGCCCCAGTATGAACGTCACGAGGGGGCCGGGGAGCCCCACGACTCCCACTTGCGCTACCTACTTCCCCCAGAGGCCCTGTCCAGAGACTGTCCTGCTTTTATCGCTGACCCCTTGACCCCGAGCAAAGCCAAACGCTCTCACGACACCCCGCAGTCCCTGGCCTCCCTCTCGTCCCGCTCCTCCCTGTCCTCCCTGTCACCACCCAGCTCTCCCATGGACACGCCCTACCACTCTGCCCCTCAGGACTGCCCTCTCACCCAGATGACAGAGGAGTACATGGAGCTGGCCGGCCGCGGACTCTTAGAGGGGCTGCGGGTGCAGTCGCAGCAGCCGTCACACACCACCTTGTCGAGTAGCGAGGAGGCAGGCAGCCCCGCCCCCGTGCATCAGCTGGAGAACAAAAGTCACAGAGACAGCAGCGCTCCTCAGGGGGCTTTCACGTCCACAGGCAAGAGAAGGACGTCTACTAGGAGTCTTGTGGAAATACTAAACAGATACGTGATAATATTGTCTCTGGTCAAATGGAATGAAATGTGTTTCCCTCTGCAGGAGTGACTCTGAGGTGTAACAGCGCCAACAGAAGTGGCAGGAGGGCGAGGAGAGTGTCTGCAGGCGTGTCAGAGGACGCTCTGGCCACAGACAGCGGGGTCTTTGAGGCCTGGGGCAGAAGGTGAGTGGAGGTCCACCCTAACAATGTCAGGAACTTCCCAAAACATAAACACCCCACACTCTCTGGAGCGCCCCTGCCGCCTAGTGGTGGAGCAGAAAACTGCAAAACCAAGCACAGTCATGGGATTTTGCACCAGCTACAGTTTGAGTAGCTAGATGTGGTTGTGTGGTTGTGTTGTAGTTGTTGTGTTTGTATCCTGTAGTCCCAGTGGGATTTGATCCTTTCAGTTATACAGTGTCAGTAAAAAGAGAAGCAGAAAGACAGTGAAGACTAATGCACATAAAACTACTGTACTGTATATACATAAATACCTATGAAGATTATTAAAATATACAAGAAAAATGCAAAAACAAAAATAGTATTGTACCAGTAGAACACAGTAAAACACAATTTGATAACACACATAGGTAAAATTAGAAAAACAAATGGAATAAAACAACAGAAGTAGGAGAACAAACTAGTGATCAGATGAAAAGAAATCACTAAATACAGTCATAAACGTCATAAGCGCACTAAGAAAAAGGTTGGCCGAGAAGGTTCTTCACATAAGACGCCCCTCTGTTCGGCTGTCTGGGACAAAACATTTGTCCAGAAAAATGAAAAATATAAAGATTAGAAAATGTCCAGACCAGATTTTTTTTTGTGTCCACTGAGTGTGCAGAACACCCTGTTTTGTCTTTGCTCCAACAGGGCAGAGGAGTCAGAGGAGATGGCCTATATGAAAGAGCTGACGTCCTTGAGCGAGCCTACCCAGATCCAACTTGGATTATTGTGAGTGAAGAG
>OMLB01015934.1:23488-46222 GCA_900302555.1 Myripristis jacobus | reverse complement strand
CCCCTGCTCCATAAATTACTTTTTCGGTACAATGACCCTAATACACTGTGTTGACTTGAGTCATTTTCATTGTAGAAATGATCAGCAGTATACTTGTTGTCTTTAGGCAGTGTTGGGGAGTAACTAGTTATATGTAAGTAGTTTTACATAATTTAAATAAATTACAATTATTTTGTAAATTACAAAATAAATGTAATTGTATGCTTTTACTTAAAGCTTTATTGTCTAGTTTTAAACATTTGCTTGAAAAAAAGACAAAATTTAAGCACAGCTCACAGCTGGCAATGCATATCAGATCAAAAACCAAGACATGAGGTCAAAGGAACTGCCTGCAGAGCTCAGAGACAGGATTGTTGCAAGGCACAGATCTGGGGATGGCTACAAAAAAATTCTGCTGCACTGAAGGTTCCCAAGAACACAGTGGCCTCTATAATTCCCAAATGGAAGAAGTTTGGCACAACCAGGACTCTTCCAAGAGCTGGTCACCCAGCCAAACTGAGCAATCGTGAGAGAAGGGCCTTGGTAAGAAAGGTTACCAAGAACCTGATGGTCACTCTGACTGAGCTCCAGAGATCCTGTGTGGAGATGGGACAAAGTTCCAGAAGGACAACCATCACTGCGGCCCTCCACCGATCTGCGCTTTATGGCAGAGTGGCTAGATGGCCTCTCCTCGGTGCAAAACACATGAAAGCCCGCTTGGAGTTTGCAAAAAAGCACCTGAAGGACTCTCAGACTGTGAGAAACCTGATTCTCAGGTCTGATGAAACCAAGATTGAGCTGTGTGGCCTCAATTCCAAACGTTATGTCTGTAGGAAACCAGGCTCCGCTCATCAGCTGCCCAGTACCATCCCAACAGTGAAGCATGGTGGTGGCAGCATCATGCTGTGGGGCTGTTTTCCAGCAGCAGGGACTGGGAGACTGGTCACGGTTGAGGGAAAGCTGAATGGAGCAAAGTACAGAGATATCCTCAATGAAAACCTGTTCCACAGTGTTCAGGACCTCAGACTGGGCTGAAGGTTCACCTTCCAACATGACAGTGACCCTAAGCACACAGCCAAGACAACACAGGAGTGGCTTAGGGACAACTCTGTGAATGTCCTAGAGTGGCCCAGCCAGAGCCCTGACTTGAACCCTGTCCAACATCTCTGGAGAGACCTGAAAATGGCTGTCCACCGACGGTCCCCATCCAACCTGATCGAGCTTGAGAGGATTTGCAAAGAAGAATGGCAGAAAATCCCCCAGTCCAGGTGTGCAGAGCTTGTTGCGTCATACCCAAAAAGACTGGACTGTAATTGCTGCTAAAAGCGCTTCAACTAAGTACTGAGTAAAGGGTCTGAATACTTATGTCAATGTGATATTTCAGTTTTTTTTCTTTTTAATAAATTTACAAAGATTTTGCAATTCTATTTTCACTTTGTCATTATGGGGTACTGAGTGTAGATTAATGAGAGAAAAACTTTCTTAATGCACTGTATAACAACCAGACCAGAAAGAAGGAGACTCTACAAGAAGGTCTGTTGTGGTATAATAAGCAGAAGTGATAAAGCAGGAATTTGGTGTGGTAGATTTGTTTCTATATGTGTATTTCTGTACCCCATTAACTTCCTTAACTTTGGCCTTTCTCTACCCTTCATATGGGAGAGGATAAGGGCCACATGAAATTAAAAAAAAAAAAATAGAGTTCTGAGGTTAACCTCACAATTCTGAGATCAAATCAGAGTTAAGTCACAGAATTAAGTCAGAATTCTAACTCCTTTTGCAGAACTGTGTGGCCAATCTCAGAACTCCAGTTTTTATTTTCATCTGGCCCTGATCCTGCTCTGTCCCTTTAGCTGTGCTCCAAAAGTTTCAGAAGGATCAGCTCAGTTAACCTGAGCAGACTGTTAGTTGACTAACTAGCCAGCAGGCTAATCCTAAAATAACCCGAGTTAATGTTAATGCAAGATATGTTAACTAGTGGGCAAACCTGATGTCTTTACATTATAATTTAAGGGATAGTTCACCCATTCTGAAAAACTTGATTTTATTTCACTTAACCTTACCCCTTAGCCCTTGTGCTCCAGCATGTGTACACGTGCTCAATGATGAAAATGACAGCAAACTCAAACAATCTGCTTCCATCTCTGTGGTGAGGAACACAATCAGCTGCTCACAGACACTGTTACCAAGTGCTTGAGACCTCCAGAGGGCGTGTTTTTAATCACCAGATATTATTTCAGGTCTCCTTCCTTCAGTCTATCCATGTCCTTATATAAGGAATAAAGGATTTTTCAAGGGGAAACTTTCAGTGGTAAAGTAGTCAATGGAAAGAGTGTTTCTACTATTTTGTTCATTTATACCGTTTTGGAAGTGAATTTTGATCAAATATCATATTCTCTGGGTATTCTGTTCTGAATTTTAATCCTTTGACATTTGTTTCATTCCCTTTAGTTTTTTTCAATCACAAACAAAAAATATAAAAAAGGATCTGCACTGTGCAAGTGTTTTATAGGCAGCTGTCTGTCTATTCTCATTGCATTGCTTACTGAAATCAGACTTGGTGTTTTTGCCTCATACCATTGACTAAAAATGACTTCACACTAGACAGTGATAAAGTGACAATCATTTAATTGTAAATCAACAGTGTTAACATGTATATCATTAATACTATATAAAAAAGCAAGGACAAGAATCATGTCAGAGCCGTTAGTACATGTTGAGTATAAAACACAAGGTGTGGGGATACAGGAGGGGTTGAAACAGGTATTAATGTTTAGCAGACACAGCAGTGCTGGGAAGATTTCACTTTCTTCATCCAGGTAGGAGGACATTAAGATTGAATGTACAGTGGTTTGACGTGTTTTGATCAAGATCAAACTGAAATGTTTTTTTTCTTCTCTTGTGGAGAGTATGCTGGACGATAGTTTGTCTCAAATAAAAACTTTGACATTCTGCGTGTTGGTCTTTTTTGTCACTGGATGGCAGTCTCATTCTTGTGCAAAACAAGGAGATTGGATGGTCTACTCGCAAGAGGCATTTTCTGTTCTTTATTCAGAAAGCAGGAGACTATGAAGGAAAACAGGAAAAGACCCAGGCATTACCACACTGTCACTGAACACAGTGTACGCGAGCATGTTTGCATTTCCATAAACATAATGTATGCAAAGGTGTTAGCATAAAGCATACTATCACTGAACATTGTGTATGCTTTATAAAGCAAAATTGAACCTGGGTGTTATATGAATCCACATGGTGGTGAAATATCTTCATTAGTTGCTTTGTGCTCCCCTGTATTGCTATTTCTCCATTCACTTCCACAGCAAAACAGCTGCCAGAATAACACTGTTAGCACATTTAACAATGCAAACAAATCAGATTATGCCAATATAAAAAAATAACAAGTCCTTGTATCCATTTGTGGGGGAAACGAAACAGCCTTTTTCTTATTATTTTGCTATTTGAACTGGAAAGTAGATCTGGCAGGTAGCATCCTCAGGAAACTTGCACTTTTAGCTTTATGCCAGTAACACATGACCTAGAAATGACCAGAAACTAGGCTACATGAGGGAAAAAAGGGCACCAGGACATTATGCTGGCATAATCCACTTGGTTCATGTTTTTGTTTAAGTCCTAAAAGTGTTATTTTGGGAGATGTTTTGCTGCATTATGGAAGTAAACGGAGAGATAGAAATACAGTATTCTACACAAGCAGCCCAGAGGAGCACAGAGCAACTAATGATGATATTTCAGCACCAAGTGTTTGCGTGGAGCACCTGTGGCAGCAATTTACTGGTGACACATGGATGAATTTGGTATCTCTGTCCTCTCTCTCTTATGATATCACTTAACTAGTAAGTCAACAGGATACTCTCCCACAAATTCAAAATATTGTGGTACCCATTACTTTTTATGCAAACTGCCAACACTGTTAACAGAGCTTAAAGAAGCAAGTTTGTGATTGTTGAGTCACCAGCTCAAATCCCTGACCGTTTCCATGGGAAAAGCTTAAAAATGCTTTAAGAGTAGCTGAATGACAAACATATTAGCTACTACCTTGCAGCAAATACTGGATGAAGAGACATGACTGAATGACTAAAACTCAAAATGTCAAGGTATCTGGTGGAAGCACTGGGAAATGAACAGAGGCCTGTCATGTAATCCATCAGTTAATACTTCTCCTGGCCTCGAGATGGCGGTGTGTCTGTTAACTAATGATGGCAGGCAGGAAAGCCAGAGGAAACATGAAACTTTGATATATAATCCAGTACAAGACTTATGAATGCACAGTATACTGACCTGATTGGACTTCATGGAAGTTGACAGTATTTCTGTGGCTTTGCTTTTAAAATATGACTGGTGAAATAATAACAGAGGTGGTAATATCAACAATAATGTGTGTGTGTGTATGTCAAATGTGTTTTTGAAGAATCATTAATGAAGGGAAAACTAAAAAGAGGTTGAGACTCAGTGAAAGGTACAAAAAAGGTCCTCTGAATCCTACTATTTGGCCATTACATTATAGTTCATATAGCCGACATGTGGTCAGTAATGCAAGGTCTATGACTCAGGTCAACACGTGTGACAAGGAGGGTCATTATCTCTTTGAAACACTGATTATGAAAATCTACATTAGAAAACAGTAACAATACATGATGAAAAAGGCAGCCATCTTTTGATACAAAGCATTCAGCTTAAACCAAACATGCACGGTAGCGCATGTGCGTCTCGCCACACTACGGTGCAGGTTGCAATTGGAAAATCAAAAGCTCATTGAGTCCTTTTAGAGACGTATATAGTTGAAACTGACAGCGCTTGGTAAAGAAGCAGGTTTACTTATTCTGTATGTAGGGAGTTTACTTAAAATGGGAAAAGGGGCAATTTGCCTGCTTCGCTTGCTGTGACTATTTTGGTTTCTTCCTGGTCACACAGTCGCCTCAGTGTCCAATAAATTCAGAAACAGAGGGTTTCCTCCGACATGCAGTTCTGGGTTTCTCTGGTATGTCTTACTATAGACCTAGGTTTGGGTTTCTCATAAGTGTTTCAGCAGTGGGATCATATCTGGTCATGCTTGACCTCTTAGAGAATGACCGTAGTGCTTAGACACTGTTGGGACACCCAGCCTTACCATTACTCGCTCTCACTATGCCATTTTATGCCCCAGCCCTGTATATGTCGCCATCCTTCCAGAAAACACATATGAGCTCATTCTCAAAAATATATCCATATTTGATGCTTAAATGCATTTCTTATAATGTCTTGCGTAAAAACTCAATAGAATTTCTCATTTAAAAACAATCCACTAGTTGGTCCCAAAAAGGAAAAAAAATCATCTCTCCACTGTGTTTTGATGGGGGGGGGGACAGGTTTCTTTGCCCTCTCAAGTGAGCGTTGGCTTTCCACTTGCAGATACAGGAAGCAGGGAGGCTGCCGCAGGGATCAGAGGTGACTCTCTGATTCGCTCTTGTCGCTGTTTCCATTCTCCAGCGGCCGGATGGAAAGTTCCAGTTCACTGAAGTTCATGTTGCTCTCGTTGAGCCGTCGTATGCGGTAAGTCTCATAGTGGATGTTGTGGGTCACGTCTTTCAGGTCCTGCAGGTGAGACCTTTGCAAAGAACACGGAACAGAAGGATTAACAACTCCTGTGTTACAATTACATGGGCAGATGCATCCACATGTGACGAGTAACAATCCCCCATGTGTTGACATGACACACAAAGTTGTAAAAAACTGACCACAAACTAATTGAAAAAAATTAGACGAAAATTACAAGCAAACAAACAAACAAGTAAATAAATTTTGTTCAGAGGGTGAAATGCAATGGCATAGTGGGTGCTCCTGGGTTTCAAAGTCAATGGAGTGTGGTGTGGCATTCTTTCAACTTGTAAAAAACAAGGCACATATTTGCACTACACTCAGTTCAAAGTATAACCACATACACACGGTTGACAATTTGTATTGAATAATGATACTTAAATCAAAGAATGTGCCACTCTAGAGAAAAATTATTTAGTAGAACAATTATTTTGTGGTGATAGGTATATAACAGTCAAAAATCATAACTAGGACCTCATGAATTTGAGCCTGCTGGTCAGTTTAAGAACACAGCAGACACGGAGCATGCAAACACGCTCAGTGTGATGCAAGACGTGAGGCACCGCCCACAGGCAAGATGCCTGGAAAATAGGGAATCCCCGCCACATCCAGCATAGCTGCCTCTGTTTACATTCACTGTTCCAGTGAGTTTTTTGTGCATGCCTATTACACAGCTCCCCCACAGGGATCATTAATGTTTCATCTATTTATGGCACAGACAGAAGAGAAGTGCATGTTGCTGTCAGGAACAAGGAATTCCCTTCTGCTTGAAATTCAGGATGTGACAAAAACCCAACAAAATTTAGCTGGTATTTCATCAGTCCTAGCATCAGGTTCAGGTTAAAAACACTGATCATACAGAGATGCATCATTAACACAAAATGTTTTAGCAGTTAAAAGCAAAAACAAACAAAAACTTAATTTTTCCCACCACCATTCTCCAAGCTGGTCCTTGGTTTTGAACCAGTGAGCTGCTGGTATCAAGCCAACTTCTCTAACCATTAGTCTACTAAGACTTGCTATAACTAGGACCGAAAGACATGACCAATATTCAAAAAGTCGAGATGGTCATCGTAATGGTGCAGTTTGGCCTCATCCCTAAGACCAATCAGAGTTAATGTGACAGTTTGCGTTCTTACACATATAGTAATATTTGTTACTCCATATGAGTATATCAGATCCTCTATACTTGACCCATCAGCTCCCTCCCCATCATGAGAACAAGCGCTTCACAAGACTGCTCTTCTCCAAAATGACTGAGGTGAATCTGGCCCAACAAACACGGTTTCCAGTGGTGACCCAAAGCTGAAAAATTATTTTGAGGGATGTACAACAGCAAACATATGTTTGAGATTCACTACTTTGTGTCTGCATCACTACACAAAGGTCTCACCTACCAGGTGTGTTAACAAACATACAGCACTGAGGGGAGCTGTTGCGTAGTGATACAGAAACAAAGTACTTCCTGTTCCAAGTAAGAAGAGAGTGTCGATAATAATGAATCCCAAACAAACATGTTGTTGTGCATCCTTCAAAATAGTTTGGGTCACCGCTCTAAACAGTCTTGTTAGGTGGGCCAGATCCAGTTCATTCCTTTTGGAAAACAACAGTCCTGATGAAGGGCTCAGGGAAGTTAAAGCACACGTGTCAAACCATGTGCCACTGAGGGCCGAGAAGCTGCAGGTTTTCATTCCAACCAAAAACTCCAGGTGATTTCACTGATCACTTCACCTTCAGGCAGAGAGAAGGGACTAATCAGTGAAATCACCTGTTTTTTGGTTTGGAGTTTTTGGTTGGAATGAAAACCTGCAGCCTGTTGGCCCTCCATGGCACCAGTTTGACCCCCCTGAGTTAAAGGGTCAAACTTGGATGATCTATACATTCATATGGAGTAACAAATACCACTATATGGTAAGAACCTGAACTATTAGTATCCGATGTATCCGAAGTATCCGATGCCGTACCACCAGGCTAAGGAGCAGCTTCTTCCCTCAGGCTGTGAGACTCCTGAATGCACCATCTGAACTCCTCCATGCTCAATAATTCTATTTTCTACACAATCAGTCAATGAATTAACCAATCAAGAGGGAACCACATTTTAATTTCACTATACAACCTATTGTATAATGATGAATAAATATCCTTGTATCCTTGTATTACTTTAAGTTATGCTGCCTCCCCCGCAGCTGCACTTCCTTGTTTAAGCTTGTTACAAAACAACAGCTCTTGTCCAGCCTTGAAGCTGATGCATATGTGGCTGACATCTGAACTTTGGCCTCAAGTCAGTCTTAAAGAGGTGTGTGACCTGGCTGACCGACGGGGTGCCTGGGAGCACCATAATAAGCACCTCAGAGCCTGCTCAGACCCGGGCTTTAAGCAAACCAAAGCCAGCAGTATGTGTGTATGTGTGTGTGAGTGTGTGTGTGTGTGTGTGTGTGTGCGAGAGAGAGAAATTGCACCTCTGTGACTTTTATGGCCTTAACAAATTACTCATGATCCCATTTCCCTTGTCATGTACCAAGTCTACTAATACTACAGCTACCTTCCACACATACTGAAACTCTCTCACACGCACACATTCTAACTCACCTGATGAGGAGATCTCTCAGGTTGGCAAACTCACAGTGTGCTGCATTTTCGACTGTGGAAAGAGATGATTATATTACATGATGATGACGATTATGATGGCTGTGTTCCAGTTTGCTTTCACCAGCAATCAATGACATACACTGGGTGTGCAAAAACAACAACAACCCAAACCAGGAATTTTGGTTGAATTGATCAGTTTCTTGATACATCAGACACTTTAAAATGAATTCTTGATTCTAATGAGAATAAGGTAGCCCACAGTTTCCTATATTATTGAATAGGTGTTTTGGGTGTGGCTGCTTTAAAGAGCTGCAAACCTTGAAAGAATATCATTAGTCTGGGTTTCAGTGGAAAATATGTGATTATTATTTTGTTTCCCATGGTCACATTTAAAGATACTGAATATCTGCATAATGTATTGCCTAAAGGAGAGTTTCAGTTGAAAATTAGTATTGTTATCAGTCTTAAAAACCCCATTTTAGAGGCCTGATAAGACCACTTCCTGGTTAACACTGAAATCAATAGTGGATCAGAAATTTCAGCAAGATGAGATAAGTATCACTTGCTAGCTCACAAACAAACAAAAAAAAGATTGCAGATTATGGAGTATTTAGGATATCCTAAGATCAGATAGGATGAATTAAGATAAGAGAGATTTCCTAAAGTCAGCATTTGCTACTGTAATACGAAATGAGGAAAATCCTTCTACTCTTCCTATTTTAAATTAGGATTTAAGAAGTTTCAGTAATACAACCCCATAATCACTACGGCCCCATTTACACCTGGTATTAAATGTGTAAAAATGTGCAATGTGTAAATATGTGCAGTGTGTTTTTGGATATTTTATACCTAGACAGGGATGCAATATGATTCAAATGGAGGGAATCGCATTTGTGAGAAAGTATACCCTATGGGGTGGAACCCTCATTGCTGCAGGTAGAAACATTATCACTGCTGTTGTAGGCAAAAATGCTGTTGCTGCAGTTAGGAGGATCATTGCCATAGGCAGAAATGCCCTCAACCCAGGCAGACAAGCCATCATCTAGAAATGTCTTAAATACTGCTAGAAACAACTGGAGACATTGTGACTAGAAATGTCTACAATGACTAGAACCATCTTCACCACAACTAGAAACATGATTTACTGAAGTAGAAATGTAATGTAATGTAAATGAAATGTAATCAGCCGTGTAGCCACAAATGCCATTGCCACCATGGCTAGAAATGACATTACTGTGGGTATCAATGGCATTGCTGTGGTCTCTCTTTTCTCCTGGTCTGCTTGGACAGAATACAAAAAATAAATGATTCCCATTGCTGTAGCCAACAAAAAATGACATTATAAGGTAGTGTGGAATGACAGGGCTGTCTTAGAGAAACTGGATGGTTGCTCTTGAAATAATCCATCATATGAATAAACTGATAAAGAATTGTTGAAACGAACCCCTCTATGGAAAAGATAAAAGTAAATCCAGGCTTTATGGTGATATCAGGCAGGTCAGTTCATGTTTCTTCCTCCCCTTTGCTAGCTTTTCTGATCGGACTGTGTCTTTCAAATTGTAGATGACTTTTAAATCCCATGTGTAAATGAGGGCACAACAACCATGTTAACCCAACACAGGATGTCCTTGTAGCTGAGTGGTCAAAGGCACGTACTAACTAGCATCCGGGTTTGAAACTGACCCCGAAGTTGTGTTGCCCCCTTCTCACTCCTGGTCTTTCCTGTCTTTCTTCACTTTCAGTAATTGACTAAAGGCAAAACTGCAAAGAACAAAAGCCAAGGCCTTACCTTCAATGATTCCCCACTTTGTTTTGCGGCCAAGCACCTTATTCCCATTCACTTGGTGCTCCTTGTCAGTTCCCACCACCGCGAAGGGAATGCTTTCCTGGGTGGTGTAGAATATCCAATTGTCAGACAGACACATTTGAAGACTGCTTTATTTATTAAGAAATGTGATGTCTATCAGGGCAACAGCTAATAACAAAATGATTATTAACACAAACAAAAATCATCATTCACACCAAGTAGCCTATGTTTGCGGCATTCAAACATTGGTGGTACCAAATGAATGCAGTCCTCTTATGCCCCTTTTCCACTAGTAACTACTCAGCTCGACTCGGCACGACTCAGCTCGCCTCTACTCGCCTCGACACGGTTTGGTTGGTTTTCCATTACAATTGAGTAGCACCTCGCCGTGGGTGGAGTCGTCGGCGCACCGTCCAGCTCCATCTGGATTCTTTGGGCCGCCACCAAGCACAGAAAAGTCTCCACGTCTTCACCGCGGTATCGGTTTGCTTGCCATTTTCTGACTTTGCCAACTTCAGTGACGATCAATGCGCACGGTCGCTGTTGCCGTTTTTTTTGTTTTTTTTTTTTTTTTAATGTCGGGTTTTGTTTTCGTGCAGGAGTCGCTCTCGTCACTCCCTGTCCAATCAGTGGCCTGCACGGCGTTCACGTCGCATTTTCAGCTCGACTCAGCTCGCTTGGAACCCCGGCCGAGTAGGTCCCAAAATGGGACCTGCTAGCAGGTACTACCACCTGATGGAAAAGCTCTCAAACCGAGTAGAGTCGAGCCGAGTCGAGCTGAGTCGAGCTGAGTAGGTACTAGTGGAAAAGGGGCATTATAGAGGTGCAGTGCTCTTCAATAGGAGAATGTAACCTGAACCAGCGATAGAAAACAAGCCAAAATACAAAGGTTTATGGGCTTATGGGACATCTGATGGCAAAAGGTTCCTCATGCTTTGAAATTCTAGGATATATTCAGCTATTTCTTTACTTCACTGATGTCAGTTCTAGAGAAAGTTGTCTATCATGCTGGGCTAAACTTTCACAGACTGGAATCAGATTTGTTTTGACACCCTCTACTGCTGAAATCTCTAATCTGGTGGGATGACAGGTTACCAAAACTCTACCAAATAACCAAATTAATTGTGAGTTCAAGTGACTTTTGTTGACAAGACTTGGTAAGCTTGAGGAAGTGTGAACCTAAGTGAAACAAGGTAACTCTTCCACTGTGTTTCCAAGCAATGCCATACAAACTATAGGTGTCACTTGCCCTGAGTAAGCGTATGAGCTAAATACCTAACATGTAAACATCAGTTAAACCTTTTAAATTTTGATCGAACTATTCACATCAGCAAACCTCTTTATGATAGAATGAAAGACTGGCTAAACTCATTGGTTCATCTGATTAAATGACAAGAGTGGGGAGTTACCCTGATCCTGTCATTGATGATGCGATCCTCTGCATCCTCATCATACTCTTTCTGGGGGTAGACACGAATCCCATTGGCCGCCAGGTCCTGCCTTATCTGTCAGAGGGTCAGAGGTCAAAGGTCAAACAGATAGTACATGAGTTTACACTGAAGGTTATCTGTCAAGACATGCGTGGTGAGGAAACATGTCAGCCATGCATACAGTGCAGACATATGTAGCGTCACAAGTTATGGTGCAGATTTCGCCAAACAAGATATAAAATTGTGCTAACACTGTGCATTCATTGTCATTCAACATCAGTTGGAAAGGGCAACAAGTGAAAAAAAAGAAGACATGCTGGAATGAAACTGAAAGCCCAGACTCTGGTTCCTTCCTTCAATGGCCCTGATGGGAAACAACATGACATTCCATGACTAAACTGGAGAGTTTGTGTTTTTTGAGTTTGAACAGTCTGGTTTCCACTGCTGGGTTGACAACCACCATATAGTAGAATTATGAATAGATTCTGCTGAGATCCTTGGTTAATATTGGATATTATATTCATCACTTGTACGTGTAGCACTTCATGCTCTGTCTGGACCTAAAACTAAACTACACCAGTTGGCTTCTCCAACAAGCAAAGTGGAAGAAAATCTTTCTATTGGATATAAAGTTTAGACAACGAAATTCTAAGGTTCTTTGCATCTGACTGCACAACTCTGTAGAGTAAATTAAAAACATTTCAACCTGGGCATTTGTGTGCGTGTGTGTTTTCTCACCCTCTGCTTGAACTCCAGTCTCTCTTCAATGGTGAGTGTATCAGCTTTGGCGATAACTGGTACAATGCTCACAATCTTCCCCAATCTCTTCATGAACTCAATGTCAATGGGGCGTAACCTAGAAACACACACAGACATTACCCTCAAGTTGTGAGGTGCATCACCCCTCTGTGGCACCATTATGGCAACTAAACAAACATGCAGAAAGCAGACTATGCCATTATAAAAAACAATGAGTCCTAGTACCCATTTTTTATGTAATTAGTTGTGAAATTATTTGTGAAAATACTGTCAGGTTGTTTCTTCCTGGCCCAAAGCTACTATGCAGACGTTTCCTGCAGATGCTACCTGCTGGATCTACTTTCCGATTCCAACAGGAAAACAATAAGAGAAGAGCCATCAATTTTCTTAAAAAGAAGGTACAGAACTTTTTTTACACTGGCACAATGTGGTTCGTCTGAACTGCTAAATGTTTTTTATGCCATTCCACATGGTACAGCTACATATAGCACCAAAGGTGACATTTCAAAAGTAGGAATGATGAACGTATCAAACCTACCCAAGAGACCCATTAAGCCCTGCAGAATGAGGCCTTGAAATCTGCATACTTATTGTGTATTGTGAACTTATTGGCAAAAGGTTGGAGTTTCTTTGCCTCTTTGCCTTGTTTCTTGGTAGAAAGTTTGTGGTCAAAAATTCCATTAAAGTTTCAAACGGGTTGCATATGGAAAATGCAAATGAATATAATAAACCTCCAGCCAAAGTTTGGCCTCATCCAGCCCAAGCCCAGCCTGACACTACAACTCGCCCATTTTCCAGTCTAATCCAATTTTAAACCAGCTGAGGAACAAGCAGCCTACTGTGCCCTTACTTATCTCACAGCAGTATACGTAAGTATCAGGTCTGGCACATGACTGAAGCTGTACTGACCAGTGGCCGGTGGCAGGAAGGAAGTAGATGCAGCAGTGGACTCGGGTGTCTGGAATCCTCCTCTTCCGGTTGACATGCAACTCCTCTTTCAGGTATTTTTCATACTGCTCATTGACATACTTCACTATGGGCTCCCAGCTGGAGAGAAGAAGAGAAGAGACTTTACTTTACGCAGCTAACCCCTTATGGGTGTACAAACAAGTAAACGTGCTCTCCCCCACCAATAGCGCATCCCCACCCTCAGAACTGATCAGCAGTAATAGAAAGTCAGTAGAGCTAATAGGTCTGGTCCAGAACCTGTCATAAAGAGCACAACCAGAAGTAGGGGTGGCCGTGTGTTAACCAACTTGTCGGTTGAAGAGGGCGTGGGCATGACATAATCAGTTTGAGAGGTTGATATGTTCCATGGAACATATTATCCCTGGACAAAACTTGAAAAACACTAAATAAAAATTTTGTGTTGTTATGCTAATCCGTTTGGGAAGTTCTGGAACTTTTTGTGATATGCCACGCCCCCACGGCCACAGCGACTTTTGACGGAATGGCCAGAGAAATTAATCAGGTCTTCTGCAGCCCCTGACATAGCTGCTCAAAGTTCTGTGATGACAACTGAATCCATTTGGAATTTATGAGTCTTGTTGTGATATGCCATGCATCCTTTTGGCCAAGTGATAATCAGTAATCCTGGATTAACGTTAGATTACTAGGGGACTCTACTTTGAAAACCACAAGATAATCACAATCAAATTTTTGTTCTGATGTGGTAACTCTGGCCATCTGCTAGTCCAGGCAACTAATAATTATTGGCAACTAGTAAGCATAACCCCCACAGTAAGAAAAAAAGGTGTCCATAATACTCTCCTTCTCTCCATCCTCCTGCTACTCACCAGTTCTCATTGTTGATCTGGTCTCCAAACCCTGGAGTGTCGATCACTGTCAGCTTCATCTTCACCCCCTTCTCTTCAATCACTGCAGACAGAGTGAGAGAAAGCAGGATGGATTAGATATGTAAAATATATAAAGATGAGTATATATCTTGACCTCTGTTTTCTGTACATCCAGCACTGAATATTTTAATTTTGTGGTCACTGAGCTGCCGTGTCTGAAATGCCTGTGGTGGGTCAGCTTGGTTACTATCAGCTGTATGCTTTTAAGGTTAAGTGTTGAGCTGGTGTTCACTTTTTTTCTTAACACAAATGTGACTGTTAAAGCGCTGTATTGCAACAAGAAACCCCAAAGGTTTCTGCAGGTTTCTGTTAAATATCATTTCGAATGTAGTTTCTGAACAAAAAGTGTTATTTTAGGAGCCGTTTTGCTGCACCATGAAAGTGAATGGATCAGCAGCCCGGGGGAGCATGAAGCAACTAACAAGGACATTTCATCATATGGACTAACACCCAGGTAACTATGCAACCCAACACTTTGCCAAAGTTCACTTTACCAAAAAAACCTCAAAAAATACCCTCTGCCCTACTGAGAACATTGACAGTTTAAGGTCATTTACCTAAGCAGCAGGTAAAGGGTTATACGGCAACCGATTACTTTTTTCTCCATCTGACTGAAAGGCTCTCAGGTCACAGGTGAAGCAGGGGCGATGTTGTTTGCTAACGCCTAAACAACCCACATCCGTTTGAACTACCGTCATTAATGTGGTGAATGCTAAATGAAAATGCAGTGGCAACTTTTAAGGACTGTGTGTGTGTGTGTGTGTGTGTGTGTGTGTGTGTGTGCGTGTGTGTCAGGAAATGAAACATGCATGCTGCTTTGCTACCGTTGAGAGGACCAGGTTTAGATCCTCAGAGCGAGGACAGGAATAGGATTTGGGTTTAAGCTTGAGATTAGCATTAGGATCAGGGTTAGAGGTTGGAAATTCATCTGGTCAATCAACTGTCCTCCTCAGCATAGTCAGCCAAATAAGTGTGGTTTATGTGTGAGACTGAAGTGGTAAAGAATACCTACTGCACCTTTTACCTCGACTGAGCCAATGCTAATGTATATACTCATGTGGGGCGACACGTGTATGTGTGTGTGTGTCTGTGTGTGAGGGTGTTAAAGAGTAAAGCCTAGCAGGGTTTTAAAGACTATCATTTCAGGCCATTGCCATTGTTGAGTAAGCACACAGGAATCCCCTCTGAGCGGAAGCATGAGAGTCAACAAGCCATTTGAGAAACCGATCATTAAGATTGCTGCTAACCCTAAATAATGTGTGACAAGTACACTTTCTAGATATCTAGCACCAGCAGTTCTGAACCATGTGCCATTCCAAAATGCCACTAACAAGCACACCTTCGACCAGCTAGCACAAACTCATCTGTAAGATCAGCTGTTCTGTTTTGTGGCTGGAATGAAAACCTGTGGACTGTTGGGTCTCCATGGACATGGTTGGGAAATCTGATATTACTTAATTTACCCCCTACATGGATTAAGGAGGTTATTTTAAGTTTTTTAAGTGACCAGATCTTTCTGGATATTGGTGATGGAAAAATACAGTTCTGAATGTAATTTGAGCACAGCTGTCACCTGGGTGCACTCAGTAGTTCTATGTGAATGTAGTTTCAGAAAGCAACACTTGTAACCCTTTTTGAGTGGATTAAGGTGGTTATTTTTCAGAAAGTTAGCTGGGGGGAAGTCCAGCTCAGTGGCAGGAGGCTAACAGTTAGCATTTGGAACATCCAGCCAGTATCCAGCACTCAGTAACAATGAGAGGAAGATAGCACCACTACTGTCCTACACAACAGCTGGGGGGGAAGAGACATAATATCTTTGGGTGCACCATCCCTTTAAGCGCTTGGACTTGAACAGAACATGGCAATATTCTTCATTTTTGTAAAACTGCAACTGAGGTAACTGACTTCTCTATTGCATGATGATGTGAACATGATGTGATGTGTTTTGTTCTATTTTCCTTAGTACTTCTGTGCTCCACAATGTACTCCTCACCATGTAATAAATACACATCTAACCATTAATTTTTTTCAGTTCTTCAATTCAGTCAATTCATCACATATAGTGCACATATAGTTATTTACAAATTTCTTGCTAAATTTTGGTTCACTTTTTGCTCATTTTCATCACCTCATCAACCCATTTTTCCACATATTTTGGCAAGAAATCAAGTGAATTTGCTCAGGAGTTTAAGAAGATTTTTTTATATAGCATTTCTTCCATGTTTCATTGTACTGTGTAGTGTGCAATGCCAGTAAAATGGAAGAGGGTATCACACACACACACACACACACATGTGCGCATGCAGGTAAACAGTAAAACGTGACAACTGGTTGTGTGAGGTTGTTTTAAAGTGCCTGTGAATTCTGTTTTTTATTAGCTTTCCAGTGAGCTTTCCAGTAGCCGGAGGAACACAGAATTGTGCAACCGCCTTTTGCTTCCCCAAATCAACTGAATTTATGTGTAGTGAGGTCAGAATCGCCTCAAACAAGAAACTGGTTTTGGGAATCCAAGAGTTAACAACACAAGCTATACATACAGTATCTAATTCCAGATCTTAAGCTTCAGGGCAAGTTTCCACCACAAGGATTTTTACTGAGACAAGAGCCTGGAGCCAGAGGTGATGAGGGCGTACAACCCTGTCAGTTTTCCCAGAAGCAAGTGATGGTAAACGTAAAATAAACTCTCTGCAGGTCCCATAAAGGTACACCTGTAAAAGTGAGGAAGGTAACTGGATAGACTAGAAAAATGGAGCAACAGACATTTGTGTTCACGAACACACTTTGGAGCATGAGCATGCATACATGCACACACACACACACACACACTTTCATGGGGGATTTAGTTACAAATACAGATTTTTTTTCCAGAACACTGTGGTAACCCTGAATCACTCACGTGTCCTTATTTTAGACACTTTTATTTTATTCAAGGTGTTTGCCACTTAAAATGCAACAAAGGACAGTGTGACCTGTTCAAACAGACATGCACAGCCTGGTCTCTGGTGTAGCATTGTGGGAATCAAGCATATCAGGAACTAAAGAGTGTCAGAAAAACAGAGAGATTCCTGCTGCACTTCCACATTTTAAATCAAAAATCCGGATGTACTTGGGCTTTAATTATTTAGAAGGTAAAGACAAGTTAGACATGAGCACTGCTGTATGCAAACTATACCACGGAAAAATTCAAGCACTCCAGTAATATGACCAATATGCGAGGCCAAAATGTCCATATCAGGAAAAAAAAACCCACACGTCTTTTGTTTTGCTAGTTGGTTTCTATCTTACAAACCGCTGCAGTCACACCTCAGCCTCTTTGTGCATGCTCACATTGCTAAGATGGATGTGTTTTTGTGTTCTTGTGTACAGAGATATTTCCAAAAACACTGTGATTGGTCAGTTTGTAAAAAATGACACAGAGCCTGCAAGAAATTTTCTGTCGACTGACTTACTGCCACTGCACTACTTGCAGCATATACTTTTGGGAGGACAAAATGATTCAGACAGTGATACCAGTCGGCCGGTGTGTACAATAGCCTCCTTACTGCACCTCAGCCCATCCTCCCACTGCCAAGAATATGTGTTTATCTTTCTGTTACTTCACATTTTCTTAGTTAAGCTATAGTGCTCTCAGTCTTTAAGCATTTTCCATGTTGCATTGGTATCAAAAATCTATATGTTGGATGTGGTTAACATGAGGTTAAAAAAAAGAACCAAGCAAGAAAACCACGTCAAAGCTCTGGTTTAATTCTGAAAGTCCAGTCATGAGGAGGCGAGTGTCGTTTCCTCACCTCCTGATGACCCCTTCCTCAGTGTCACATGACCATGCTGTCTCACAACCGGACCCATAAACTTGTGAGAAATGGAAGTGGGACTACAAAGTCTGTGGTGAGGGCATGTTGACATTGGGCCTTGAGGCCTGGAACAGCAGTGCATGAGGAGCTCTTGTTTCAACACACACTACAGGCCAGAGAGTGACTTTTGAAAGACCCTGTGCACAGTGTATCAGTGGGAAAGTCAGGTCAGCCAGTCAGGCCGACATACCTCACTTCTCTTTAGCTGCATAACATCTCACTACATCACCCAGATCTGTGCACTATCAAAACAATACAACACTTGCTGTGGCGCTGCCCTGCTGAGACCCAGGCTGCCATGCTGCTTGTCCTGCTTGCATGGTACCGCATCGTATCATCTCGTTTTGTGTCATGCTGTCACATTTTATCGTATCATGTGCTATCGTGCTGTATCATATCATATCGTGCTATCATATTCTGTTGTGTCGTATGATGCCATATCGTACGACATTGTATCATGTTGTGCCATGTCACGTCATGTTGTATCACATGGCATTGTGTAACACTATATTGTATCACATCATATCGCATCACATTGTCATACTGTATTGTATCAACTACATAAGAGTTTGGTAAAAAATAAATAGTGATTGGGAATTCCTGTCTGTGATTGGATAATAATACACCATGCCTCCAATGATAAGCATGTGTTTTTGTTTTTGCTATTCTTCAGTGTTCCCACGGTGATCCTGATATCAAATTTTGAAAAACCTTTCCATGACTTTTCACAATTAGGTTGGAGTATTTCAAAGATGTATACATGCTCCTTCCTTGTTTATCACTGTAGTCTATTTAAAGGGGCAGACAGTCCGGTTTCCACTACTGAATGACTTTCACTGTATGGAACAGATAATCAGGTTTTTAGACTAAAAAGATATCACTCTGTCAAATCCTTTGAGGGCCCAAACATAGCCCTGTTTCAGTTGAGGTGAGAAAAAACTTGCCTTGCCTCTGAATTCTGACCATATTTAGGCTTATTACCACAATGCTGCCTTCTTCAACAGCATACAATAACATAGTGACATTTACATGAGGCCTTTGCAGTACGATCTAATGTGTGACCAGCTTCCTTGGCTTTTTTTCATGTTTTCTTGTGCTTTTTTACATTATGGAGTGAGTGCCATATAAATGTGACAAGCATTTACACGTTATGAGCTCCATGTGAGAGTGCAGGAGACAATGTTTATGGAAGATGTCACGATTTGCAGGTTCACATTCTTGGAAGGACAAATGAAAAAGAGCATTACTCTGTCAAGGACTCTGTGAGTGTGTGTGTGTGTGTGTGTGTGTGTGTAGATGACCCAGACAGAAGATAAATAACATTTCAAGTCTTAGGGCTGAGATTTTTTTTCGAGGGAAAAAACACATGCACTCTGTGTGACTTTTTGTACTGGTGAACCAATCATCCCAAGTACTCACTGAAACTTCAACTAGTGATGAGAGCTGCAGATTTTCACCACGTTCACAAATGAGTGTCTCTATCCAATTTACAACAGAATGCCAGAAACACATATTTAGACTCTTAGCTGCTCCATCCCCATTTCATTTAGGCATTTTTGCTGTATGTTTAATATTTTCAAAGTAGATAAAACATACACAACAAATGCAATGACTAAAAAAAAAATAACTGCTACTAAAATAACACATCCCATCCTTCTTACTGAGATCAGTGTGAAAGACACTGGTCCAGAGCATTGGTAATCTTTGCTGTTGTCACATTCCCAGGTTGGATTCAGACCACTGTCTCATTAAACAGTCATTACCTATAGGCAGACTGGGTTCCAGGCACATTTAAAACTTCTTCATAAGGGTTTAAAACTGCTCAAAATTCAATTAACCAATTTAACAACCCAAATAGAGAGCTACACCAGCCTATTTCTGACTGATTGATTATGAATTTCCAATGGGCAGTATTTGAGAAAGATATGAAGTTAAATATGTTTTGTACAGCAGGTGGGATGCATTGCATTATTAACTCCGTTTTGGATGGATGTATGTTCAGGATGTACAGTAAGAGTGCATGTGCAGTGCACAAACCCTGTGACTACATAGTGAAAAAACTACATCTGGGACACCTCGGGGAGCAGTCAGAGCACACGGTGGGATTCTTGTTGATGTGACTCAGGATAAGTGAGGAAAAGTGATGTGAAAAGAGGATCTGAGAACAATTACTTATCAGGACACAAGTCAAAATGTCTCATCCGTCAAGCTGCAAAAAAGTTGGCTGAAAAATTTTTATTCAAGTTACAAAATATAATGATGGAAACCACACTGCTGACACAATCCTTCTCATGCATAAGCAGACAAGATGCTGAGGCTTTTTGTGTGTGTGTGTGTGTGTGGACTCACCGTGGCTGACCGACTGCAGTTTGACTGTTTTAGAGATCTTCTCTTCATAGTTGGGGGTGCACGACTTGCGGCTGACTTTGGACTTGAACAGAGTGTTGACCAACGTGGACTTCCCCAACCCGCTCTGACCTGCAGATACATAAGACATAGGCTTAACGACGTGTGTGTGTGTGTGGGTGCATGTGTGAGAGATTAAAAGAGATCCCCCCTTCCATTTTACTGTCACTGCACACTACACGGTACAACTGAATATAGCAGAAATGCTAAATAAAAACCCTTTGGAACCTGAGCAAATTCATTTGATTTCTTTCCAAAACATGGGAACAATTACCCTAATTGCTTCACTAAACATTCACTAATATTGGAAAATGAGCAAAACATGAACACTGCTTGGATTTGAACTTGGATCAGCTGCGTGAAAGTTATGTTGACTGACCCATCCGTCACCTCACCAGTCCCACCACATGGACGTGGTCGCTGCCTTAATAATACACCACAGTGTTGTTACTGACAGGACCAATAGAGGGTGCTTAGCTTAAAACGTAATCACAGGTCATAATTGCTATACAAATGACTGATGGGGTTGTTTTTTGCCAGAGCACAGTCTCAATGTTGACCCCGGTGTCCCACGCTTACACACAGAGCTGCATGTGCACACGCACACACACACACACACCTCTCAGAGACATGGTCTGGTCTGGTAATGATCTAAGGTGTCCAAGCCATATAATCCCCTTTACCTGATTAGTGATATCACCATGGTGACAGACAAAGTGTGGGTATGCATGTGTGTGTGTGTGTGACGGGAAGTGGGCTGTCAAAAGCAGTAGTAAATCACACCCACACAGGCAGACATACACACACACACACACACACACACACACACACACACACACACACACACACACACACACACACACACACACACACACACACCATGAAACCTAATAGTTGGTGGTCAATTTACTGTCTGTGGGTGTGTGTATGTGTATACACCCAACTCCTAATTATAAAAATAATTTCCACCAAAAACAACAGGGTTGGGCAAGTAATAAATGCTCACATGTGAGTGAGAGGAAGAGTGTGTGTATGTGTGTGTGTGTGTGTCAGGAAAGCTCAAACAACCATAGTGCTCGAAACCACTTCCTCCTCACAACAGCCTGCTTCCTCTTTTGAAAAAGCAAGAGCTACCAAAACATGTGCTTTACCCAAAAAGTGAGGTGCTCTCATACAATCACACACACACACACACACACACACACACACACACACACACACACACACACACACACACACACACACACACAGGCCAGCAGTTGTCATATTGGGACCCGAGGCCCCGTGGAGGTCCTTGAGGGACCTTTTCTTGTCATTTTCTTTTCTTTTTTTTTTTTTTTTGCTAATTTGCTGTTTTTGAAAGAAAGGGAATGTGCTCAGGTTTCAAGGGGCCAAACAAGTCTTCAAGTGAAATATTATGATGTATTTATGTTTTTTTCCATGGTTATGTACTGCTCTTAGGGTTTCTTTGGTGTATTCACCTGCCCCACCAGTCTTTCTTTTCATATCATTATTCCTACGACAAAGTCACTTCAAATGGGGGTCTGTGGGATAACGAAAGTCATCCTGAGCGTCCAGAACTTGAAGATGTTGGAAACCCCCTGGGTTAGGCTATTACTGGCTAGAAACTGGTGATCACTGAGGATAATTTGTATTTCCTGAGATAAAAAGAAAAGAAAACAAACCACTGTGAGGAAATCCTCCAAAAATAAACCTCGTGTCAGGTCAGCCTCAGCGACCTTGCGGCCACCGTGCAAGGCTCCCCATTGGTCAAACTCTGAGCTTGCCACAGTGTTGAGCTCTGCCGGTTGGCTAAGCTGAGCCAGGCCTTTGTGTGGAGCTCTGTGATTGGCCAGAGTGGAGTGGGGTGGCTGTTTTCAATCACAGAGGAGAGGCTTTCCTGCCGGGGGGTGTGTGTGTGTGTGTGTGTGTGCGTGTGTGTGTATTTGTGTCTGGATAAAACTCACCCACAACCATGATGTTGAACTCGAAGCCGGCCTTCATGGTCTTGCGTCTCATCTGGTCCAGCACTGCTTCGATGCCCACGTAGCCGAACAGGTCGCCCCCCCGAATGACGCCGGCTGTCAGGCCCGGCACACACTCAGACACCTCCATCGTCACCTCCACCTGTTTGTTCATCACTCGCTCCTCGTCCTCCTCCTCCTGCTTCTGCTTCTCCTCCTCCTCCTCCGCTTTCATGTCCACACCGTTCTCCTCCTTTTCTTTAGTAGAGTTTTCTTTAGTGGCCTCGTTTTCGCCCTCTTCTCCTTGCTGCTCTGCCATGACGCCTCTCTCCTTCTCCTCTCTGTCCTCCATCGGGGCGCGCAACTCTGTCTCCAGCACTCCAGCTGTGTCTGTTGGGGTGACAGGCAGAGGCAAAGAGAGACAGAATGTAGAGTGATTTCTTTTCTTTCTTTTTTCTTTTTTCTTTTTTTTTTTTTTTTTTTTTTTTAATAGGGGCTGCT
>OMLB01015934.1:0-14879 GCA_900302555.1 Myripristis jacobus | reverse complement strand
GGGGAGGAGAGGAAAAAAAAAAAAAACAACAGCACAAATTCCTACCTTCTCTCATTCACAAAACCCAGTTGTCTAGATCCCCAGTTGGTGGTGAAAACTTCTCTGGAAAGCCGAAGACAACAAAAGTTTCTGTTTCTGGTATGTAAGTCCTCTTTCTGCAAAGTTTGCCCGTTGCAAGTGATGCAAGCTGATGTCTGTTGTCACCCCCCCTCTCTCTCTCTCTCTCTCTCTGTTCTTTTTCGGCGTCTCCCTCTCTGACCGCCTCACTCTCTCTCTTTCCCTTTGGATCTCCCTGACGTGAGGAGTGTGAGAGTGGGTAAGGGGCAGAGAGAAAGAGTTAGAGAGAGAAGGAGAGAGAGAGAGAGGGAGAGAGAGGGGTGTGATGGTGGCTAAAAGCAGCTCCACGATCCATTCACATGCAAATGCCCCAAGGAGCTTCCACTAATCCCCAGGAGGAGGACGACTACGCCTCCTCCTCCTCCCTCCACCGTCAGAGTCATTTACACACCAGTGGATGTGCTATCAGTCAGTCTGGGATGGAGGGGGCAGAGAGGGACTGAGAGAAAGAGGAAAGAGAACCCTGCTGACTGCAGTTCATGCACGCTAAGTAATTGACCTATAAAATCAATTAGTTGAATAAAATCTGGCTCTTTGTCTGAAGAGGCTGGCCAACCTTGAGCCCATCCCCCCTCTACCTCCATCTACCTCTTCCTTCCCTCTCATGTATGTCCCACAAGTATGGCAGTCCCAGTTGAAGTCTTATTGTACAGCATAAGTAGTTTTGGCTCTGAAAGGCTTCTTAGATGGGTGACAAATAAAAGGAAACAGATTCTAGTCTCTGGAACTCTACTGGGGGAGTATAATTGTTCTTCCAAAAGATATTCTGTCATTTGGTGGTTTGGTGGGGGAGAATCAAAAATCTTCCATAGATGTTCAACACTGAGCCCTCATGCCCTGTGGAAGGGGGCTTCGACATGTCCATAGATAGACAATAGAAATGTTTCCTCACAGGATAAAGGTAATTGCTCACAATAACTTTGTATTTATTTGCAGTGAGCCTTTCCTCTAAGTGGAAAATGTCCCCCACAGCTTAACTGAGCCAGTGGACCCCCTCATGTTTGGGGTACTAACCTTTTTTTTTTTTTTTTTTTACACCACTCAGCTTTCAAATCTATCCATAACACAGAGCATGATAGGATGTTAACTGATTAACTGTAACATGCAGCATACCTGCACAGAATCATCTGCAAATGCAAAATAGCAGCTGGAAAAACAACAATGTACGATTATTTTGGTTTTAATTTGAATGCTGTTTTTGGCCAGCTGGTTTCCAAAATGGTGGAACTATTTTTTGCCATAACACTGCCATTGCGACACCATGCAGTGGCGCTCAGGTCCCAGATTCAACCTATGGGGTGATACAGTGGCAGTGCTACGGCAGAAAACAGTTCCGACAGTTTGGAAGTTATGGTGCTAGAAAAAGCGTTGAAAATGAAACCAAAACAAACATGTACTGTACATCCTTCAAAACAATTTTTCAGCTTTGTGACGCTGCTCAAAATTACATTGTTTTCCGGCCCCTGTCTACTTCATTCTTTTTGGAGTATTACACTCCCAGTGAAGCTCTTGTTCCTCCGACATGGGAGGAGTTAATGGACCAAACTTGATGGATGTATTACATTCACACAGAGCTTCTTTAAGCTTCTGACCACTAGAGGGTGCTGAGAGCACCGTAAATGTCTCTCCTCTCCTCAGCGGATTGGTTGTACATACCAACAGTAAACGAAAAAGTGTGCTTTTTGTTGGCCATTAGAAACACATGTTACTCTTTCAGCTTAACGGTAAGCTTTGTATAATCAATTTCTGTCACTGCAGTGCTGATTTATGAGGCACCTGCACAACTGATCTGAAATTTGGATATGTTTATCTGCAGAATGCACAGTTTCAGAAAAGTTTTGAATGAAGTTGAAGTGGCGAGGGGTTGAAGTGCAGGACAGAGGAGGAGCTTATCTAGAAATTTAGAAGGCTCAAACCAGGAAATAACAGGCTAGCTGTAAATTGTATGGTGGAGAGAGACCTACAATGATGACTCTCAGTTGCAAGAGGCCAATTTGCTGCAAACAATGCATGTGATATTGCTTAAAGTAGCTTTAAAATAATCAATACTAACCAAGTCAGTATTGATTATTATCAGTGCAAAAAATCATTTCATTTTTCAGGTGTGAATCTCTGTGTGTGATGTGTTATTTCAGCATATTGGTTCTATTCATCTCAGATTATGGAAATGCACCAAACTCACATTTTTTGAGACATTTCAAAAGTTGGTGTGAAATTTGATAGGCAGCTATATGGAAATATGACTTTAGAGACAGGGAAGATACAGACATACAGCGAATAGGGAAGAGACTCAGAGAGAGAGGTGAAAGAAAAAGCGAGAAATATTCAAGAAGAAAAAGGGGGAAGTTTTAAAGTAAAATGAAAATGATTTCCTTTAACCCAGTGCCACATCACCTCATAGTTGCTATACCCTTCTGATGAAAATGACCAAGACATTCACTTCAGGAGAGGAATGTAATGGCAACCATGATCACTGCCCTTTCATTTTTCTGTAATATTCCTTAAAAGATGATACAACTTGCAGCCATGGTGGCCTTGTTGCCCTCACTTCCCTGCAGTTCTGCCCTTCTTCTGTCAGCAAAACCAGCTCCCTCCAGCGTAACGACTAACTGTGCAGCAACTGTACCAGACCAAAAAGGAGCAAACCTGACTGAGACTGACACACTGAAAGCAGTATAACAAGCAATCTATCTGGGTGACATATGTGTCCTTAAAAATTTGATGACAATCAAGAACATATGACATTGCAGCTTAAATGATGAAATTCATTTCAATTCACAAATACAATCATATGATTCTGTTTTTTTCCCTCTACACAAACATTGAGCCACTCTAGACACTGCTCGATATCAATGTGATAAGAGATGAATGAGCAAATCTGTGGTTCCTGGTAGCCACTAACATGAAAAAAATTTTTTATATGCAGTTTGTTAGGTTTGCTGGCAGCAGAGGTATCTGCATTAAAGGGAAAGTTCAATCATTTTGAAAAATGTGATATCATTTCACTTTCTAGCTGTTATGTAGGACAATAACGTTGCCATCTTCCTCTCATTTCTGAGTGCTAACCTAAAGCTGAAAGTCTTACAAATAGCACCTTAATCCACTAAAATAATTAAATAAACAAAGTTTCAGTCTGGTAACATGTAACAGTTTTTTACAGCCCAAACTGGTATAAAAATATCAAAAGGCAAACTGTTTTCTTTGCTATCTGAGCTCTCAGTGCTTAGTTACACCAGTGGCTAGCAGGTGCCTGAAAGGACCATGAAACATGTTTGATAGAGGAGAGTGGAGGAAAAGCCACAACATTACTTGCCAGCTATCTCCTAGCACTCTGGAGAAACTTTGGAGAAAATCACAGGCCTCTTATTTCCTTCTAAAGTTGTTATTATATGCACATGTACTCAATGAAGAAAACAAACCACAGAAACTCAAACAATCAACTTCTGTCTGTGTGGAGGCTGCTGCTGCTCTGGCGCGGAGTGATACAGGAAGTGCAGAAGTTACCAGATCTTTATGAATGTTAATAACAGGAAACATACAGTTATAAACAGTAATTTCAGGAAAACCATCACCACTAATTAGTTGTATGTGCATGTTAGTTTCAGCAAGTGGCACTTCTAAAGTGTTGTTAAACCTTCTTTGAGTGGATTAAGGCAGTTATTTTTCAGAGTGTTAGCTGGGGGGAAGGCCAGCTCAATGGCAGGAGGCTAACAGTTAGCATTTGGAGCATCCAGCCAGTATCCAGCACTCAGTAACAATGAGAGGAAGATAGCACCACTACTGTCCTACTGAACAGCTTGGGAAGAGTGGGGGGAATGAAATAATATCATTAAAAAAAATTGGTGAACTATCCCTTTAATATTCCTCTAAGTGTACTTTTCTGCAATGTACCCTAAAAACCCTAACACAAAACCAGTGTGATACTGAACCAGTTCTGCCTCTGACAGCATCTACTTTTTGAGCTACCGCTGTTTCTCTTTTACTGACTTTTAAGATGAAGCAGTTTATGCTAACAGCACATAGGTGTGATAGACATGAACTGTTTATTTTCTCATCACATACAGGTTAGATTTATCAATGGGACAGTGACCCAAAAACTAGAACTATTTCATTAAGACACAACATTACCTTACAGATATTGCAGTCTTACATACCAATTAATTTTTGTAATCACTAAGAGCATTCGGCACATAATACACCTTGAATGACAACTACAGCTTATAAGAAGAGTCTCTCCACTAAAACAAATGTTTGATACATCAACATTACATATCTTCATCATGAAAACACTATAACTGATAAAATGCAAAGTAAACAGAAAACAGCACAAAATTCTAAATATACTACTACTAAACAATCCTCTAAATTCTAAATTCTAAATCTAAAATGACCCAAAGTTGACCCAAGTGACAACTATAGCGCACTTTATTATCACACATTCAGAGACTATTCCAATTTCCAATAATCCTCACAATTCCATTTCAGGAAAATCAGTGAGATTATCAATATGTATTGCTATTCACGATGCAAACACAATACTGAGAAGCATGTAAACTAGTTATTACTTGTTGAGATCACATGTGCTAATCCACAACCCTTTTTAATGTAACATGACAAGTGCCTGGCTATCAAAATACTCCACATCCAGAGAGAATGAGGCCATATAAAAATTACCAGGCAAAGTAACAGCAACTGTTGTAGCCCCCGAAAACCGGTTTAAAGGGCCAGTTCACTGAAAAACAGGAAGGAGAGAACGGTTTTTTACCTGGTCTGGAGACACAGCAGTCAGCAATAATACAGATATACAACCCGCCAGGATGTCATTTCACCACCTATCTGTGTGTGTGTGTGTGTGTGTGTGTATGGAGAGGCGTGGCAGTGTGTGTGACTGTGTGTGTGTGTCAGAGGATGATGCATTTCCTGGCCTGTGGGGGAAAGGGTTTCCTGGTTAGATCTTCAACTAGCAACAGTGCTGATTCTCTCTGTCTCTACAATAACAACATGTTGTATCATAATATATACTATTTCCAACAGCAAGCATTTATAATATAGACTATTTCCATTCACAATATACTGTGTCACATGCGATCTACAGTGAAAATACCTCCAAATACAGCATCCCAGTAGCTTAAGTATTTGAAAGACTACAGGAATAAACTAATCTGAAGGCTCTCGCTAAAGTGCAGAACTCTGCCTAACTCAAAGTGGGAAGTTCTGACTTTGTCTGTGCACAGTGCCACCTTGACCCATGACCAACCTCCCCTCCCTGGATAGGTGATGGTACATGGATATGTTTAGAAACTACAGCCCTGTTTCCTCTAGGCAATATCAACTGCCTCTTGTTGTAGGATATTTGCTAACCTTGAAACATATAGCTGTCCACCATTCAAATTGATTTTACCGTTATGTATTTGCATTTATTAGTGATGTATGACGACAGCTCTACAAGCTGTGGATTCTTCAAGCCTACTATTCTGTGCATTATTCTACTGTAAAGTAGAAGTATAGTTCACTTCAAGGTTTTGTGGTTTCTTTCCAGTACAATACAGTATTTTTCTTGTTGTTTGGAGATGACTGAGGGCTGTCTGGTCCTCCTGTGTCTGTTTCTACCAAAGTAACTGAGCTGGGTGAATGACCTCACCAACCTGCTAGCTTACTCAAGACTAAAAGGTGACAGCATTCCCACATTACCCACATCATAGTTTTCCCAGACATTTCACATTCCCATCCCACTCCTTCATCCCACACCGGAAATAAAGCAGCTCAGTGAACTTCACATTGTTTCTCATGCGACGTTTTCATTATTTCCATGCAATATTCCATTTGAAAATTCAGAGCGACACATACACACAGCCACCCTGATCTCAATATACATGTTCAGGTCTTTAGATTGAGAGAGTTCTAATGAAACTCTGTCACTATTCCCATCCTGTCTCTCTCTGTCCCTCCACACACTGATTCATTTAAAAGAATAAGATACATACTATTCACATATTGTTCATTTTGTGTACATAATTTCATGTTTTCACATGCCAACATTGAAATAAAATGTGCTATAATTTTTTTTAATCATGATCTTGGCCTACCACATTCAGAAAGCTTCAGACTGTTTTCCCATTTAAATGGGAAACCAAAAACACTGTCCACACTTGAATTTAGCTACTACCAAGCAACTACAAACACACACACACACACACGCACACACACACGCACACACACACACACACACACACATGTTAACAGGGAGGAATTTGAAGTGTGTGCCTCCTAGCGAGTGTCAACATGCTAACACAGAAGAACAGGCTGCAGCAGGAGCAGCAACACCAATACTTTCTCTCTTCATCCCTCCTTCCCTCCATCTACAAGGCATTTTTGTCCATGTTCCTCTCACTCTATCACTCTACACCTGTATGTCAAGGAGACAAAACAGCAACACTCTTATGATTTTAGGACCCAAATATTTTCTGACACATTTTTATATTTTGGCTGTAAAAGGTTGTAGGGGTTCTCATAAGTTTAAATATCACAGATTCACAAAAACACACCCACATTGGACCAAAGACACCATTTTCTGAGATTTATTTCCAGAAACCAATATGGAAAAATTTTAGATACTGTTTAATTAGTAAAATCTATGGTTATATTCTTTCTCTAAAATTCTGAAAAAAAAATCTGAAATTTAAGTATTCCTCATTTTGCTGAAGGGAGTCAGGGCCTCTAGAGGAACCTCAGGGACCCCTAAACTTTCTCAAAGTCATCTGGATCCCAATTAAAGGTCCCTGTATAGCTACCTCAAACCCTCTGAAACCCACTCAAGGACTTCCTGAAGGATCTCAGGGACCCCTAGAACTTCTTCTAGAACCTCCAGAACTACCACAGGGACCCCAGGAACTCCCTACAGGATCTCTGGACCTTAAGAACCCCTGGCACCCACTTGAGGACCCCAGGACCCCATGGACTCCAGTAACATGCTCAAAGACTCCTCTCACTCAAGGACCCAACATTGGAGGATGATGATGATACTATTCAGATACAACCACCTGCTTAATTCCACCCATTTGAGAAGCCAGAGAGCTTCAGTGACTCCCTCAAGTGGTGAAATGATATAACTGCAACCCTGCCACACAAATCTCTCTTTCCCTCTCCCTCCCTCCCTTTCCCTCTCTCTCTCCCTCTCTCTGTCTTTGTCTCTCACAGACAAATATGCCAGAGATTGATGCTGAGATTAACTATCATAAATAAGAGAGTGTGGACTGGGTGACATTTATCTCAACTATCTATACATGCTCTCTGAAGCAGAACTAAACAAACTGTCTCAGACACGTACATAAACAACCCGAACAGCGTCACACAGAAATAGGATCTTCTCTTAGATAAATGCCTTCTCAACCCAATCACTTTTTTTACTGCAACTGGAAATTTCATTTGCAGTCACCCGTCAACCTCACGGGGTTTCATTCATTGCAATTCTTCCACCTGATTTTTTATGAGCAGCAATCTTGGATAATAAAACAATTTTAAAAAATCCACCCTTAAACACTGTAGCACTGTTAAAAAAACAAACAAACAAACAAAAAAACAAAACAGCTATTGGTGACGGACCTTGCATTTCTGGGTCCATTTTACTGTTTGGTGTATTTTTCTTATTCCCAAGTGGACAAAAATCAGATGATATGAAATTATGTCAAGACAGCCAACATTAGCTGAAATGGAATTTCGTAGCAGGAAATGTTTCAGCCATCTAAAATGTCAAAGGTAGTCACCATTTAGTGTCTGCCCATCACAACATTTAGATGCACCATTTTTGTTCAACAATTATCCAGGGGGAAATCCATCGTACAAGAGTCAGAGAAACCAATTTCTCAAGCCATCGTAGAAGCAAATAGACCAGACTGCAGTACAGCAAGAAAAGATGCTGAGTGTTGAGGAAGGGGTGTGGTGACAATCATAGACAAGCCTTAATGTTCATGACCTAGTTGGCTATTGTATTTAAAAGGCCATAGTCTCCCCTTTGATCAAAAGCAGGTGGAGGGAGTGTGGTCACACCAAAAAAGTAAATTACAACACTACATCACAAAATGACTCATAAAAAAAAACAAACACTGAACATCACAGACTTGATGAGATCTAACAGTGGAAGAGGATCTAAAGGAAGGTTTCCTCTTCTCTCATTTCTCTACCATCTCATCCACAGCAACGGCATAGAAGAGAGAGAGTAAAGGCTGCAACTAGCAGTTGTTTTAATTACCAAATAATCCATTGAATTTCAAATCAAATAATCTAAAATGAAGAAAAATCAATGTTTGGAAGGCCCTCGTTAAAAACTGAACTTTGGTCGAGTGTTGGGTTGGATAGTTACCTGGAGGTTATACGAGTTTACATGTCGTGAAATATCCGGATCCTAATCCACAATACTTAATCTCTGTCCCACAAAATAACACTTTACACACATAAAGGAAAGCAAACAAAGCAGATTCAGCCAGTGTGAAAAGCAACAAGTGCTGGTACTCATTTTTTTCATGTAATTACAACTACTATCTGAACGTACTATCAAGTTGTTTTTTCATGGCACAAGGTTACCATGTGGAAAAATCCTGCAGACATTACCTGCCAGATCTACTTTCCAATTCAAATAAGAAAATACTATAAAAAATAGTACTGTTGTTTAGCAGCCCAGGGGAGCACAATGCAACTAATGAGGAGATTTCACCACCATGTGGACACCCAGGGAACTATACAACCCAAAACTCTACCAAAGTAAAATTTTGCGTTATGAAGTAATTATCGAGTTTTTGGGAGGCTGTCAGATGAGACTGAAAAAATCGATGTGTGCCCTGTGGCTCCGTGTTAACACTCATGGGACCTTCACCAAAAGCTCACTGTACTCCTTTAACAAGTCATAAATGTAGTTGTGATATTTGCCACTGTTCTAGTGCCATGTTCAGGCTTGTTCATTCACCATTGCAGGTATCATGTTTCCCTTAATGGTCTGAAGTTCCACAAAAACAGACAAGAATGTTCCCTTTTTTCTCTCTGTTTTGCCACATCTTCTTCCTTTCTCTCTTTCAGTTTGCTTGAATGTCATATTTGTAACACAGAAACACCATTCCCAAAACATGAACCACATTTATGATTTTAGAAGCAGTGAACAACAGTTGTAGATTCATATACTCAAACCACATTCTGTCTCTCTCTCTCTCTCTCTCTCTCTCTCTCTCTCGTTTATGCAGGTACCAATTTCTGTGTGTGAACGACGTGTGAGTCTGTGGTATTTATCTGTCTTTGTGTGTGCATGCTGGCACATCAGTTTTACATTTCTAGACATATTTTGGAGACCACAGTCATCAGCGGAGACAGGCCTGCTATTCTATTGCAGAAATCTTCCAGCTGTTGTGAAGGAGAAAAAAAAAGTGATATTTCAGTTGCAGAGATGGGACAGATCATGTCTGTGTTTTTGACTGACTTGGACAAAGTTAAAATGATTTCTGTTACAAATTATTCATCAGTGAGTACAGGTACGTGATTTGTAATAATGCACAACATTGGTTTACGCGTTTTCTCAGAACTGAAACCACAGTGGAAAACACCAACCAGCCCCTTGGGCCTTGTTTTTTCCTGCTATTAAGAGTGAATGGATTTCCTGGTTCATCTGCATGTCTGACTTTGAACTAACTTCAAATTCAATTCAGTTCAGTTCAGTTCTTTGTGTAATGGGTAAATGTTGAAGTGCATGTTGTGAAAAGAAGGGATCTGATAGGACTGTGGCAGAGGGAAAGGGGAGCTCTCATTGGACTACAGCAAGAGGACTGGAGGAATCTGATTGGACCACGGCAGTAGGGAAAGACATGGGGCTGGTTGGCAGATTCAGGAAACACATGTGCTGGATGGCCCTGTGATTTCTTTGTACAAGCCATCAAACAATACATGTTTCCATCGAGTGTGTGTGTGTGTGCGTGACTCAGTTCTCTCAATGTCCATGTTTTCTGACATACTTTTTTAATATTGATGTTGTCATGTGAGTCTGTGTGTGTGTGTGTGTGTGTGAGGAGGAGGTGTAGGCAGATGTACAGGACAGGATCCTGTTATTGTTGGACAAAAGGAAAGCCTTGACCACATTCAGAGACACACACACACACACACACACACGCACAACTATTACTCATTGGAACACATGCTCAGCTTATAATATAGTGTGTAATATTGTGAATGCATGTAAATATGTGTGAATAATTGCTGCTGTGCAAAAAATAGCCTCAAGTGTGTGTGTGCATGTGTGTGTGTCTGTGTGTGTGTGTGTGTGTGTGTGTGTGGTATGTGTGCAGGCACTTCACACAACTTTGTTGAATACAGAACAGTGATTGGACAGTGAAAGCATCCAGAGGTCTGAGAGATGGCTGTTTCATATCTAACTGTATCACTCAAAAAGTCCATTAAGTTTTCATCTCTAATCAAGCAAACTATAGTGACACCTTGTGCCAACAGCCATTATGACCAGAAATCCACAGTTAGTGCCAGAGGCATGCATTTTCAAACTTAGTAATTGAAAAAAAAAATGGCTTGATCCATTAAAAAAGAGGTATATCAATAATTGGGTATTGAGTTTCATCTGCATCTGTTTTCATCTACTTTGTTTGAAAGCATAATGCATTCAATTCAGAAAACAAATTCTGCCCTGTTTTTCTGAATGAACAAGATAATTATCTGAGTTCTGAGATCATTCAAAACTGAGATAATTATCTCATTAATTAAAAAAAGGACTGAGTTTTTTGTCCTTTAGAACTTTAAAATGATTATCCCATTAATTCTGAAAAACAGATCTGATTTTTTCCCCTCAGAATTCTGAGATAAGTATCTCATTAAAGAGGGCAGATCTTTTTTTTCTTGTGTGAATGCATTATGCTTCCATAAATTTGGTGTACTCCAGGTTGCCTAGGGCCAGAACACATGACACCATGATATATAGTAGAACATCTCACACCTGCCAAGCTACCGGATCCCATCTTGCATCAAAACAGTGCCACACTTCAATATGACACAGCAAAGCCAAATATATTTCAAGACTCACTGACAAGGGACTGCAGTGAACTCGACTTCAAACACGAGTTGACAAGATGTTGAAGTCTGGTAGGTCTGACCTTGCGGGACTAGAACCGCCAAGACGCAAAGCCAAACGGGTAGATGTTTGCATATTAGCTACAACAATGCCAACAGCATCAATCATGGATCAGCTGGCTGCCATTTTTGTTTGTCCAAACAGAAAGAAGAAAAAGACAAATGGGGTTTGGGCATGAACATTTTTGGGTTGATCTCACTTACAAAGAGACTTGGAGGTGAGAAAATTTACAAAATAAAATGCGCAGTCACGCAATCTTTTTGTCTGCTTGCCTGCCTGCTGTGCAGTAAACAAAGTGATATCATGTCCTGCTGTAATCTAATTGGCCAATGTTTCCAACATGGTAGAAAAGGACCTGGCATCTCAGACTTTGGGACATCAGGAGATCAGTACATGAACATGCTGACCTTTTAACTACATGAGCAACAACAAGCTGTTTCACCCTGATCTGGACTATTTGGGACTATCTGGGATGCCTACATCAGCTGTGATATTGCATGGTGTGCACCTGGCGCAAAACTGAGCATGACATAAATCAAGTCTGTCATGTGAACCAAGCAAATGAGTTTGCAGCAAAGAGGAAGAAAAAAATGTAGAGAATACCTTGATGGCAGTAAAAAGATTGAATAAAATTGCCAAGGTGTTAACAGCAGGTTTGTGTTGAGGGTCAGGGGGTCATATGGACATAGAGGAAACTTAGCATTACCACATACAAGTACAAACATGGACACACCCTGGACTTGGGTAATAAACGATTATGTACACATGCTGCCACACCTCACTGGTGACCTACAAGCACATAGAAACATACAGTTCATGTCTTATCTTGGATTTTTACCCATGGTCAGTTTTTATTGCCTGCCTCAGGGCTAAGAGAAACCCAGGACATTTCCTCTCCATGTGTCTAGTTCTCAGTCTAGCTATCTATCTGTCTCTCTGGAGCTGACTCCCTGTCTCTTCCCTTTCCATTGTAAATATATCTCTTTTCTCATCATCTCCCCGTCCCTTCCTTCCTCCATCTGTCCGGAAAAACACAGACAAAAAGTGGCTTTCACCTCAACCTGCCAAGATAGAAACATGGACACACGAATGAGATGGAATTAAACTGAAAACATCAACTGTATGTGTGTTTACCAATTTACCAAGCCAGGCCTGTAATATCTATGTAGCCACAAGTGGCAGTTCCGGGGTTCAAGCCAACAAAGACCATTAGACGGTGAAAGCTTCAACAGCTTCATTAAAATAACTTAAAGGCTATGTTTCACGCACTGATATGGACGTATCCTGTCAGTGTTGTAATGACTGGAAAAACTATTTCTGATTTATAGTCTGACTTGTGTTACGCCATGCCTATTTTTTTCTCCAAGTGCCAAATGTGTCAGATTTTGAGTCAAAGCATGCTTTAACAGAAGTAAAATTTCAGACTTCAAAAATGCTCACAACAGCTTAAGTATTCAAAAAGCCACTTGCAGTAACAAATGTTACTCCAACCTGTTCTCTTTAGTTTGCCACTTGCACACATAAAAACGTCAATATAAAGACGCCATCCAATCACAGCGCAGCGTGGTGCTACATGGTGCTACAAAAATCGCAGATGCGGACAGCAGAAAAAGGAAACCTTGCAAGGCAAAACATAAAACAAAGCTCGTTCCACAATGAGAGTGAGGGGGTTGGCTTTCAACCACTGCAAGCGATGAGGAAGAGGATGAGGATGAAGACCTTTTGGGTTGTTTCATTCCATTGCTATAGAAAACAAAAAAAATCGCTGCCGGCGGTTAGTTTAGCCAGAGAGGAAGGTCCAACTTTGAATGCTGTGTTTACAAACCGCAACAACAAATTCTACCTTTATGAACATTTTATATAAGGTAATATATAGAAAATATTTATAAATTGTCATTCATAGGATACAGACTTTTTATGAATGTATAAACTTGTTTTCACTCGGCAGGTTTTCATTTTAACTGTTTCAACACCGCAGCAGCTGATGGGTCGGATGTCAGTGGTGGGTCGCTTTCCCCGCTAATGGTCGGCTTTGTACAGCTCGCATTCAGAAACAACCATTACTGCACTTAGGAGGTTGTTTCACAAACAAACTGCCATTCCCTCAGCCTCCATTAAACACATTCACACACAAACAGATATGTCCACCCACACACACACACACACACACACACACCAAAGTCAACACACGTGTACAGACAGAGGGTCTATTAAAGATGAGTCAGGCTCTAAAGTATTGCTGAGAATGGTACTTGAAGCTTTACAGTTTCCTGTTGATGTGAAGTTAAGTACAGCACTGTGTGGCCCTTGGCCCCACAACAAAACTAAACAGCTACACCAACACACACAAACACAATTAGGAATTCCCTCTGGATCACAACCTGTTTTGTCCTCAGCACCAGTGAAAACAAGAAATACACTGGAACAGCCAGCTGTCACCACCAGCAGGCACCAGTGTTTGACCGACAAAACAACGTCCATTTGTGTATTATAACATTAACCAGAGGCTTTTTTGTCTGTCTGTTAGCTTAAAAAAATATTTTTTCCAAAATGTGATAATACAAACAGTGCAATCACCAAAAATATTATCATTAACAGTGTAACAATTCTTTCATTGTATTGAATGTATTTTAAATTATGCTGGATCAAATGAATTGATCACCCTGAGGAAACTGATAGAATCACACGTGCTGACATCTCTAAACATATTTCTGCGATTCTTACAACATTAATGGGTAAAGAAAAGTCAAGGGAAGAGGAAGCTAGTAGTTTTTGGTAACTAAGTGTGATTATTTTCTAAATGTCACCAAAAATGACCACTGTAGACACTTCTAAGAGAAAAGGCTGGATGTAACAGTTTTCAGAAGACATCCAGCTTGTCAGCTGTCATAGATATTTACTGCCAGAATCTTGTCAAATAGCTCAGTGTATTTCCCTATTTTGTCTAAATTAATGGCAACACAGGTTTAAATTTGCACCTATGGATCTATTTTTTGGACCGGTAGCGTGCGCCATCTAGTAAAGTTCTCATCCCTAGACCGTCCCTAAAATTTCTAAGACTTCTGGGTACTTAACTTCAGATGTTTTAAAGTTACCTCTTGCTGCCACTCATGGTCATCCCTGTGTGAAATTGCCTTGTGCAGCAATGTTGCTGTTGACACTAAACTAGCTACTGTAACATGTACAACTGCTCTGAACATTAACAGCCTCAGAAGAAAAGGCACTTAGTGAAAAAAAAAAAAAAAGATTTACACCACTATTTATGATGTTATAAAAGCAATTAGTCAGGGCACAACAGACTGTTGCTATTCCTTGGAGCCCATTAGATGGCTGTGATTGATAGAAGCGGTGCTGGGGAGGATCATAAATCATCAAGTTTTCCATCTGCTGAGAAATCATGCATTCTGTAGCCGTGAAAAGGTGAACCAAGTGATCTCCCTCCCTCTCCCTCTCCCTCTCTCTCCCTCTCTCTCTCTCTATCCCTCTCTATCCCTCTCTATCCCTCTCTATCTCCCTCTCCCTCTCCCTCTCTCTCTCTCTCTCTCCCTCTCTCTCACACACACACATAGATACGTACACATATATATGCACTCATGCCAACTTTCGACTGAACAGAACTCCCCCTGTGGAAGGAGATACCTTCCTTGGA
>OMLB01015933.1:0-13004 GCA_900302555.1 Myripristis jacobus | reverse complement strand
TGTGTGTGAGAGAGAAAGACAGACAGACAGACAGACAGACAGACAGACAGACAGACAGACACAGACTGGTTTGTCAGTCTAACACAACTCATTCAGAAATATATATATATATATTATAAAAGAAGAGACCACATGTCAAAAAGAATAGGAAGATATATTAATGAAAATTATAGTGATGGCAATGATGGTGTTTCCATCCACCTATTTTTATAAAAATTTTAAGCCCATGTGCTTTAGAAGCACTGGAATTTCACAAGAACTCCCTAAATTTCACAAAAGATTCTCTGTTTGACTGAGGTGGATTAGTTGTTGAGAAGGAGAAAATGCAATAAAGGCTGTTGGAAGAAACCATGGCATAGCAGGGACTTTTGACTGTGCATCTGCTCTGTTTAATGACAGCTAACATGTCGGCAGACAGGAATACACTATGACACCATGTGTGGATGAACTTTTTAATAAAACGATATCCAGCTGAGAGCAAGGAGCTCATCAAATCCTTCATCCTCTGAACTGATTGGTTGCCCAGCTTTGATTATGTAACAGTGTACAGCTAAATGCTTTCAAAATAATTTGCATAATTTTGTTGATGGAAATAGGCATCAATTCACATTTTTCTCTGCCAAATTTAAAATATGCTCAAAATTTGGATGGAAACATAGTTCATGATAATTTGATTATGATGAGGATGGTGTAGTAGCGATGGTGATGATGGTGGAAATAATGGCTACAATAATTTTAGTAACATATATCCGAAGTGCTTTTTAAGAAAGTTGCAGTAGCATTGGTTTCAGTTGAGACTTGTACAACTCAATCACTGCCACTTCTTGCAGTATGTAAATGGAGGAATGGAGAATTTCAGTAGTATTGGTTTCAAAGTTGCCACCTGATCTGTAGAGTTTCTGTAGGGACTGAAAACATGCTATCTCACTGTCAGGAATGACATATGTTTCTTATTTTGGTTATTAGAGCTATGAGAAAGCTTGGAGTTTCCAACTAGAAAACTTAGAAGGCAAACTTCTCAGTTTCTACTTCTCATAAATATGTGTTTTGATTAATGTCCTCTCATCAACTAGCAAGCAAACCAGATCATCAGCTTGTACAGTGTGGTCATCACATCTGATTTGCTCAGGTAATGGTATATCATTAATAGCTGGCACTATATAGTGGTTGCATTACACATTAAACATTGATAAGATGTTGATACTTTGCTAAATAAGCTTGATTGTTAATTAACAACAAACTTAAAAAGCAACATTTTATTTCTTTAGTTTAACTGGGCCTAACTGGAGCAAGACCTGTTATGAGGCACTTTGCTGTGTCATGGTAATATCATGAAAATAAATCTGAATTTTCACACCAAGTGTAACATTCCTGAACTGACCTACATGCACACCACAACAACCTTTTTTTGGGTATCTCTCTTTTTCTGGCCTGGTTTTTATATATTTAGACATTATTTGCCCACAGCCAATTCTCCACTGAACTGCCATGATGAGGCCAGATGTGGTTGCTAGGAGATTGGTGACGCAGCTAGAAAAAAGGCCCAAGAGAGAGAGTGACAGAGAGAGCGAGACACATACATTAAAGTGTTGGGGAAGTCAGTGAGAGCCTGCTATGTCTACAGATTACTATTAAAGCCCAGCTCACCTTGTCAACACTTGTTAGATAGACTAAACACACTCTCCTGTTCTCTCCTGGACTGTAGAGGGTCAAAGATCTCTGCTCTGCAAGTTTCTGACTACAAATTCACTTTCCACTATCGTAATAGAGTTCTTTGAGGCTACATCCTCCCGTACTTTGAATTCTGTGTGTTTGCGTGTGTGCATACGCACACAGCATGCATGAGCGAGTGTGTTGGAGGTAGGTTGAGAACAGAGGTCGCATATCAGTGAGAGAATCTGCTGCTGTCTTTGGCAGGAAGCCTTGCTCTACAGGACGCTCATGCCATCTGTGTGTATGTGTGCTTTGTCAATATGATGTGCATTCAGACATATGCACTCGCTACATGAGCACCCAGGAAATCATAAACAGCATCAGGCAACTTGTCAGAGAGACTTGAATCAATGCATAAATCCTGTATGGAATCAGGATGATCCTGTCTGACTAAGGACAGAAAACAGTAGCAAAAGTACCAACATACAGAACAAGAGGGCTTTGCAGTTGCGTGACAAAACTCTAAACAAGCATAGAGGTCCATCAGAGAATTGGCTGTGAGGAATTTTGTTACTATATCAACAAGGCTAGAGAAGTAGATTTGAAAAAGAATCTTGTGTGGCTGATGTCCTTACTAATGTATGTAAAAGTGAGCAGTTTGAAGTAGGTTTAAAAGAAAAACTGATAGGATTTGTTTTGTTTTGTTGCCTTGTATTCCTATCCTATCTTACTTCAGGTGACAGACCACACCTCTACCACACTTGCGTCCGATAACACAGTCATGATGCAAACCTCCCCCTGTGCTTTATATTTGACAGGCTTGCAGAAATTTGTTTCCAAAAAAGTCAAAACACATTGCAAATGCCTCAATATTTGTGTCTGAATAGAATATAGACCAAAGGTGAATATTTGAACGCTGGAATGAATTCTTTTTTTTTTTTTTTTTTTTTTTGCATTATACAGTGGCCTTCCTCTCAAAAAGTTTTATATTTTACTGTTATATTTATATCTTCCTATAAAGTCCTTTCTAAACACTCCTTTTAGGAGCAGATATGGAACTGTTATTAGCCAACAAATTTGCTACAGTGTGGTAATTACCTCCACATTCTGCTCTCACACAGTTAACCAGTATCAGCATTGGTTTTTTTTCTGCGCTCTTTGATTACCCCCAAACCTGTTTTTTTCCTCAACTTTTTCCCCCCCTTTTCTAATACCATCTGACATTCCTTACCTGGGAGCACATGCGGTATCACCTGTCCTCTGTTCGCCTTTTCTTCTGCAACATGATCTGATGTGTCTCTCAAAGAACAAAAGGGAGCAGAGAAAAAGCAGGGAGAGTGGGGAGAAAGAAGGAGGGAGGGGAGGATGGAGAGGATGGGAGGCCGGCTGCAGCCTGGTATCTCAGACAGTCCAGGACTTTCTTTGTTATCTGCTCTCTGTGTGGGAGAAAAAGCATCCCACCTTCTTTATTATCATCAGGCATTGATAAGGACGGCCCTGACTGCTCATCCCTGCACAAAGGCAAGCCGATACCTCAAGGCCCAACTTCTGTCTATGTGTGTGTGTGTGTGTGTGTGTGTGTGTGTATGTGTGTGTGTGTGTCCAAGGCCATGTCTTCAATCCTAAGCCACAAGGGACACCCTTTCTTTGTATTCTTTTGCTAGATAAAGGAGTGATTCAAAGGAAAACAAGTAAACATATTTATATGTAGAGTTAAAGGCGAGGAACCACAGGTGAGACATTTTTTTGTTGGATGGATCAATATTGAGATATAATGTTTTGGGGTCTTTGAACACTCTAATAGATGCTATATCTTAATTTATACATTTTTTTTTTTTTTTATACCAGCATCTTACAAAAAATAAGAATCCGCAGCATTGACTTTCCTTGTATGAAACCCTTTATTTTAGTTACTTTTTATTTATTTTTTACTTAACTTGATATGATCACTAAGATTTTTGTTAATGTACACAGGTTTGTTTTTATGTCTTTTGCCATTTCTAGTTTATGGGGATATTTTAAGATGATCTCAAAATTTTGTGATATGACAGTTCTTTGATCTATCTTAGCACGTAACATACACTGTCAACATTTTATTTTAATGGAAATTTGTCCTTTTGATGCGAGTAAAGCTACACATTTGAAATGTACTGCCATTATGAGCCCAAATTGCATAATAATTATGAGCACAAATTGCATAATTTTAAATTCATTCATTCAGTTTATTTACACTCTGCAGTAGTTTGTCAGTTTCACAAAGGCACAATACTGCCTACAGTTATGCACACAATGCTTCTTTTTCTTACACTAATTTGACAGGTATTGTCACACAATTGAAATGCATAAACCTTCCAAACAGCCCGAAATATTATTTTTCACTGTGACATGTTATGCACATAAGGCATCTTTCACATATCATAACATTGCAAAAACTTTCTTCCTTTGAGGATCATCTGAGTTTGAAACTGTCCCCAGAGTGATGTCAGTGGAGGACATTTGATCCTTTGCTCTGCTAATTAAAACTCAATGTAACACTGTAGCATAGCACAATGCATAGCCAAGATCCTTAGTGAGAGATGCCATTGGGAATATATGATTGTCAAGTTAGTAAGTTGTTTGTTTTAAGTGCACAGAACAGTGAATAAAGTTAAAGCACATGCAGATATCCAGTTAATGAAAGCTAAAAAATGTTGAGGCTTATGGAGTATTGCTAGTTCTGTGTGTGATATTGTATCACACAACCTGAAAATGCTGATGGATCTCTTCTGTTGAATTTCACCACCACGCAAATACTGACTAGTACCTTAAAATTGTTATCAGCAATGAAATGGTTTGGAGTGAATTATCACTGGTTTGACTTGATCCATGTGGGATAAAATATAATCTGAGTGGGAGATAGTGTTAACTAACTTTCTATCTCTGTCCTCAGCGCTTATTAAATTTCTTTTTCCGTTTTAAGTTTAAAATAGGTGAATTGCAGAAAAAAACATGCAGATCATCAGCACAGTTAAAGCCAGCTTTCTGTGTTTTGTTTTGTTTTGTTTTAAGCCGAACTGCAAGACATACATGTAATACATATTTTTCATTGGTACATTTCTATATAATGTCACTGAAATGTCAGAACTGCCAGTTGCATCACATTTAATACATCCCCTCTGGGCTCTTCTGTCTATATTCTATATATTGTTGTTGTTCCACTATTTATTGTTACAATGACCCAATTTTTCCAGGAGAATCATTAAAGTGTCATCTAATCTTCTTGTGTCCTGACAAATCCCGACAAGGAATCCTATATGGGGAAGCTGAAAGATAAATGTAGCAGCTCTTTTGTTTCCCAAGGTGACAAGTGTCTGTTGAAGTAAAAACAAACCATCTAAAATTCAAAAATGTCAGTGTTTCCTCTTCCTTGTCCCACTGTGACATTTTCTCAGTTTGTTTTTGGACTGTTACATTCACTGCTTCAGCCAAGGCTTTGGGATGTTCACAGTGTCGATAAATCTTTCTGCCTCTATCATTTCCCCCTTTTCCAGTTGGTATTAGGGATGAGTGAGTACACCATTATCTGTATCTGTATCTGGACTAAATTATCTGTATCCGTGGGCTTAAACTGGATATGGGCAGGGCCTAACCAAGAGTTGGTATTTTAAGCCAGAAATGGATATGGTGTTGTTTAGAAGTTGCTATATTAATTGATCATTAGGAAACTATTTACAGAACATCCTCAGAACTGAGCTTCTGTGTGTATGTGTATATATACATCAGCAACTTTCATTGATTCATTAGATAAGTATGTATTTATTTTGTAACACAAAATTACATTTAAACAGTGAAATGTTTGTGTGCGTGATCTCAGCTTTTTTTGGGAGGGGGCCATTTCTTTTTTTTTATTTCTACACTAAGTAAACAACAAATATAACTGATGTGGTGTAGGTGTGTGTGTGGGTGGGTGTTCAAATAGGTAGCCTACACAATTCAACATTCACCCTGTTATTTCTAAGATTATATAAAATTTATTTTTGTTCTATTTATTAATTTGTTTATTTTTTAAATGAACTGACGGTGTGAACTTGGGCAATTTATGCAAACAGTCTGTGGTGTCCAGCATGGAAGTATGCATTCAGCCTTGCGATTGTGTTCTGGTCAAAAGCACTGTGTCTGGTAGGAGCCAAGTTCTCAGCGCAGTGAGAGTTGTGAGCTGTTAATTCCAATGGACAGAGTGGCTGACGATGGCAACATTGTGTTGTGTGGCGCAGCAGCAGTGAACTTTGTGTTGGCTCTGTTTAGGGGAGGAGCTGTGTGTGTGGCTGTCCTATCATGGAACGATGTGGACAGCTACCCAAAGAGGATTTTCCTTCACCAAGAGGATGGATATTGAGACATTTCACCCAGATGATACTCATGCTTGTAAAAGTACATTATCTTTACTGGATTCGTCTGAGTATATGGCTCAACCCTAGTATAAATATAAACACACTAACATTTTCTATACTCCAACTCGCTTTTTCCTCCTTTGCTATCTTTCCTTCTCTCTCTCTTGTCACTTGCTTCAAGTTCACATTTAATCACTTCTCAGATAATAGTTAATAATTAGTGGACTACAATTGTAGTGCAATGCTAATGTCTACATTCACTCAACATAGTGTATGCTAAAGTGCTGGCATAGATAGAGATGGACTGCTATCGTGGTCAAAAACAGCATAGTTCTCCATCTACATAAACCTGAAAATATGATTGGGTGATTCTTGCAGCTGTTGGTTAGTTCTGCTGATGGCTTCAATAATAGTGCAGTCAGCTTTTCCATGAAGGATGTTCCCTTTCAAAACTGTGAGTGTCCTGTCTCTTCAGTACTACTAGTGTTAGCATGCAGCATCAGAGCCGATGTTTTACTGGGGACACATGGGTGATTTTGGTGCCATTTTCTTTATATAAGAGGTAACCTGACCAATAGTCAAATCTCCCAAAACATAGGTGTAGTTGATTTAAATCATGACACTGAATTTGCAAGCTTTGTCTTGCTCATTTTTCTCATGTCCCCCAAAAGAAACGTCTCTCTTCTTTTCTCTTTCCCCCACTAATAGACCTCTTGATCGCTGTCTCACTCTATTTTCCTCTTTAATTCTCTGCCTGTCTTTTCTATCCATTCTCCCTCCACCTTTCCCTTCATCTCTCTCTCTCTAGCTCTCTCTTTCTGGGTTTCAATCCAAGTGCTTTTTGCAAATTATATAATGTTAAAGTAGAAATGTTAAATGGAAATGGCAAAATATGATACAGTTTCCCTAATGTCAAAGCACGTTTGTCTGTTTCCTGTAAGTGGAAAAAACCCTTTTAAGTTCATGAAGTCTGCAGCAAATTGTGATGGAATTGCATTTGTCTAGCAAACAATGATATAAGGTTGAGATTACTAGCTCTGCAATTTATTTTAATTATCATTGTGTAGAAGTTCAAAAGTGCATTTGGATGTTCTAAAATATCTGTAAAATCTCCACAGTGTCTACCAGGAATGTAATTTTTCTACACGTAAAAGCAGGAAATAGACCCATCATTAGTTGACACTGAAGAGCAATAACAACTTGCCCATTACTGATCAATTTTTCAAAGACTTGTGGGCGGATGTTTTTGTTTGACATTCAGGAACGATTTATTCATTCCTACCCAGCTGAAGTAAACACACCTAAATTCTGATTGTGTTCTCTCTGCGGTTTGCATAGAATTGGCTTCGACAGCTGGATGGAAACATAACTTTAGTCATTCTCTCTGCCTTTCTGGCTCTGTCTCTAAATTGCTTCCTTCGACATTGCAAGTTGCGTGCGAGATGGAGAAGGAAGCAAATGATCTCTGAAATACCGACTCCTCAGTAAAACACACTCTGCTTGACCTTTAGTTAACGGACAAATTGAGCTGAGGCCAGAGCACATTTCCCACTCCGCAAGTGAGCACTGCCGGGTACTATGTATGTGTGTGTGTGTGTGTGTGTGTGTCAGGAGGGGGGAGAGCCTTATCAGGGCAGAGGAGACTCTGTGTGCAATTATTTATTATTTAACAGCGTGTGTTTGTGTGTGTGTCTGTATGTTTTGTGGGCATGCTGGCAACAAGCAGAGTGAGTCGTTCATTTCATTATCTCGGCACAACTTAGAGAAGTTTAGAGTCAGCCTGCAACCTTTACTTCCCTGATTGTGTGTGTGTGTGTGTGTGTGTGTGTGTGTGTGTGTGTGTGTGCGTGTGCGTGTGTGTGTGTGTGTGTGATTAGCAGGATGAGCATGAAAGGTATGAGTCAGAGCAGGATTCAGTTTGAACTTTTTGAGGGCTGAAGACACAGGCGGCATAGGGTGCTGGTGCAGCATGTGCTTCTGTGATTTTCTTTTTTGTTCTTAAGCGTGTGTTTCTGAATGTGTCATACAGTCTGCATAGTTTAAAAATGTGAGTGTATGCATGTGTGTCTCACTTGATGTGTGTTTGGAGGATTGTTTTAACCCTGTAGGTAACTTATTCACCAGGAGTGTGGTCTCCTCCTTGCTGGTCAGACAGTATTAGGACTGTGGTCCTGTCCTTCTGATCTGATGAGTTCCCAGATTGTGTTTTATTCTCATTCTGCCAGCAGTATACTGTGACATTTCCATAGTCCAGAGTCTCTGTCATATGACGCTTTTTAACTAAAATGTTCCTGGGTCTTATTCATGGAAGGGGATTCCAGTGGCAGAACTCGACTTGATACTGGACCCTCTTTTGGCTCCACCAAAGGCTCCTATGCCTCTCCACGGAGAACTCTCCCTACAAAAGCCATCTATGTTTTTGTTACAAAGGAAAATCGGAGTAAACCTGTCTTAAACTATGTTATATTGGTACATAGGTGATGTAGTGTGTGTTAGCGCTGTGAAAGATCAGTGAAAAATTAGGCTACATCTGTTTTGTTGGGTAAAATTTGACATAGTATATTTTTGCTACAGGCCTTGCTGACTTTTGTGGGAATTCTCTATGGAACAGCTCAGGACCCTTTGGAGTCAACAGCCGATACAACCAGAGACCAGAGAAGGATCTTGTATCAGGGCTAGAGCAAAGCAAAAACCTGCATCTCGCATGTCCACTGCACCCCAAGAACACCAAACGAAACACAAATCAGGAGGAGGAGTTGAGTCTTCCTGCTGCAGCTGACAACAGCAAAACAGTAAACATTTTGAAGAAGCGGTCATTGTGTTCATGATTATTTACCACTGTGCCGCTGTGATGTCACATTCAGTTTTTGAGAAGAGGGTCAAAAATGACATAGAGGATGCTAGAAAACCAAGAGCTGTAATGAAGGAACTGCTGGAGATCGAGTGTGACATGGTGTGCAGTCATAAATGGAGACAGTTGTTGGTGTTTTTTTTTTTTTTTTCTCAATTAGTAGCCGAACAATGTCTTGATAGAACAATGCTTTAATGTTTTGCGTTTGTAGTTGCTTGCTCTGTTTTCAAAATAGCAGGGGTGATACTTTTGAGCTGCTTGCATCATATGTTAAGCCAATCAGGGATGTTCAGTGCTAAAGCTCCACCCTGATGGGACAACTTGGGTTGCAGGGAGCCCAAAAACTCAATCCCCGGCACAGAAGTAGAAGTTGGTTCCTCTGGTGGAAACAGGGTAATTTTCCAAAGGGTTCCTGTGATCCAGGGACAGTGCCTGAAGTGGAAAGGGGGTGATATTCATTAACCTTGTAGCTTTTCAGTTCCTTTTCAGCTTTCAAGGTTCTCTTTCAGTGTTTTTTTTGTCATTGCTGCAAAAGCCTCAGTTTCCATTCTGATATATTGTTCCTTCCAGTTCATCCACTTCAGTTCCGCTACTGTAGTGCTCTCTTTGTCCTGTTGACCATCAAACAAGAATTTGTGTGTAATTAAATTTCATGTCTCCATATCACTTTTGGAGAGGCATTGCATTTGAGTGGAAAAGTGTTGTCTTTTGACAAATTAATCTCTCAATTTATTTTTTATTTTATTGTGGGACCAGTTCAAGTGTGCATACAAGGAAGTAGGAAGATCTTGGGCCTGTTTCCAACTAATAAGTTTAGTGAAAATGTTAAGTTGATGACACTTTATTTGAAATTGTGTTAATTAGTGCTGGGTATCGATTCAAAATTCATGAATCGATTCGATTCCGATTCACAAGATTCAGAATCGATTATCACGATTCGATCCGATTCAATTTGATTTGATCCGATATTGCCGATCCGATTCGATCCGATATTGATTTGGTTAGTTTTATTAAAAAGCATTTTGAGCTGTTACTGAATTACATGCCTGTCTAGTTATGCAACACATTAATACTTGTATTATATTGTGTCATTTGACAACAAATTAATAAAGGTATTGATAATTAAAATGGCTGTAAGACTGGTGAAAATGGCTAGGACCAATCCCCCTCCCAGAAGTGCTATCACACTAACAGATCCAGGGCAGCCAACAGAGGGCTACACCTGTAGCAATTGATTGTTATTAGGACAGTAACCTGGTGCATTTAAATCACATTAAGAATTCACTCAAAGCTGTTGCTCTTGAATACAAATGTACTTTTATTTTTTGATTTGCATTGCCATTTGGCTCACAAATAACTAAACAGCTGAACCTATATTTTAATTATGGCCACTTGGCGGCCCACAAACAGCTCTGAAGAACAACTACAGCACAGCACATTTAAGTGTAGAGCATTAGCAGACTTGTGTGTAGAGACTCACAGTAACTTCTGCCTGTTGTGCAGACTCTCCAGTCAGAATAGCAGCATCAGTATATTAAGCAACATGACTGACTAAACACTATCAGTGCATCCAATCAAATGCAGTCACAATATCAATATGAAAAACAACCCATTTCAATGCACTCACTATCAATATGAAAATAACCCATTCCAATGCAGTCACTATCAATATGAAAAACAATAAGAGATTCAGCCAGTCTATAAGTGTAAATGTAAACAGAGTGCTGGTTACTGGCTTCAAGTAACAAACATAAAAGTAACACAGTTTTGTATAAAATGATTGAGCTTATTAGACATTCAGTTGTGTTCAAAGTGCAAACATGTAAACTGGACATTTTAAACTTCAACTGTAAACTGTCTAAAAGTCCCATCAAAGCTTCAGTGCACTTGCATTAGAAATAAAGGCAAGACATTGCATATTAAAGTGCAAACAGAAAAAGAAATTAAACTTTACTTAAGACAGACTGTGTAAACTGTCCCCGTCATAGCTGTGCTATCGCTTCACTTGGGAATGGAAAGATTCATCTGCAGGAAAAGGAGCTCATTCACATACTCTGGGGTAAGGCAGCTCCTTTTGGCAGTGACAATATCAAATGTGGTTGAAGAAACCCTCTCAGATGCAACACTGGTCCCAGTGATACAGAGGTATCGCTTTGCCATGCGAGCCAAAAGAGGATACTCCTTCTCATTCTCCCTCCACCAGGTCAGAGGATTGTGGGTGTGTGTGTGTGTGTGTGTGTGTGTGTGTGTGTGTGTGTGTGTGCGCGTGCGTGTGTGTGTGCGGGTGTGGTGTGTGTGCATGTGTATGCGTGTGTGTGTGGCAGGGCTTCTATTATTACTTACAGCAGAGGCTTCTTCCTCGATCTCAGCCGCTGCTTCTGCTGCTTCAGTCTGGAGTCTGGAAAAGGTGCTGTCTTGCTCCTCCTCACTCAGGAATGGCAGGGCTTTAAAGCGCGGATCGACAGCTGAGGCGACATGCAGCATGTCCATCTTTTACACATACCTGAAATTTAAGTTCATTTATTTAAATCAATTTATCATCACAGAAGTATAATAGATGTTTCCTTTGTTTACAGTATATTTCCTTTAATATAGTTCTCTCTCTGTCTCTCTCTCTCTCTATCTCTCTCTCTCCCTCTCTCTCACCATAGCATTAAGCCTACCCTGTGCTCAGGTTGTTCTTGATTTCAGCCTTGATGTTCTGCACAATTCGGGAGTCTTCTGGGAGGCTGGTCATCTCCTTCAGCAACCGAGCATGCAGGGGAGCAATCACTGATAGAGTAGGCGTTTTTTCTTCTGACATGACTTGAGTGGCTGTCTTCATTGGCTTCAGAGCTCTGACCACATCTTCTGCATCAGTGATGTCTTCCTCTTTCAGGCTGCACAGATCCCTCTCATTTCTGCGGACTTCGGGTGCAAGCAGAGCGGCCAAAATTGCAGGTTGCTGTTCCAGAAAGCGTTTGAGCATTTCGAGTGCACTGTTCCACCGGGTCACGATGTTGATTTTCAGCTTCCGCTCTCTCAGTTGCAGTAGCTTTTGCTTCTCTTTGAGAACATGGGTGGCTGTCGTGCTGCGATGAAAGAACTTGGCGATGTGCATCACTCTCCCAAGCAGGCGTGCTATTTCAGGGAGTTTGAGACCAGCCTGTGCAGCAAGGTTGATGAGATGAGCAAAGCATCCGATGTGGATTAGTCCCATCATTTCCACCGCACGAACTATGTTGGCTGCGTTGTTGGTCACCATAGCGAGATCCTTGTCCATCAGCCCCCAGTCCTCGATAGGCTTTGTTAGCATGTCAGAACAATGGTCGGTTTGCACTTCAGTGGTCTGTAACACGTAGGATATGAGGTTCCACTCCTCGTCGATGAAATGTGTTGTCACACTCATATAAGACTCCGTAGCCACGGATGTCCATGTGTCACTTGTAATGCCCACTCTCTCAGCTGACTTTAGCTTGCTTTTCACGTTTGCTTTGACTGATTTTTACATGTTCGGTATTATTTCTTCAGATAGACGTTTGCGAGATACCATGGTGTAGTGCGATTCCGTTACCTTGAGGAGTCGACTGAAGCCTTCATTTTCAACGACGGAATACGGCCGCATATCTTTGCAAATGAATCCCGCGATCGCTTCGGTTATTTTCTGAGCACGTGTAGAGTTGGCAGGTAGCTGTACTGTTTCTTTTAGTTTCTTTTGTTGCGGCCCAACGGTCGTGGGCTGGAGCAAGAGATCTTGGTGATGGCGTATCATGTGGTTCCTGAGGTTGGTCGTATTGCCACTATATTTCACCCCCATTTGGCATGCCTTGCAAATGGCTTTGCTTTTGTCAAGCTCGTTTTTCCCTGGGTAGTTTTTAAAGCCGAAATGTTGCCATATAACTGCTCTTAGTGTCTCGGGCGTTTTAAGAGCTGTTGCTTGGCTAGTAGAGCTAGTAGTGTGACCGCTACTGTTCGAAGCCATGTTTGTTTGTATACGCGTTTGCCTCTGCCCCAATGAGGTGCTTTTCCCGCAGAATGTGACGTCATGACATTGACGTTATCTTCACGCTATGCCTGCGTGAGAGAAGGTCGTGATGACACGATCAGTGTGTTTAAACTGATCTACAACTCGTGTTCCATATCAGTGTGCG
>OMLB01015932.1:21560-45077 GCA_900302555.1 Myripristis jacobus | reverse complement strand
CCCTGCCACACCTCTCTGTCTTTGTCCCTTAGTCTGCTGACGTATGAACCAGCGATGGGTGTTCTACACGTCATTTTTTTTAACAGTCATAAAGCATCTGGCTATTTAACCTATTTTAACACACACGATTTGAGTGAACATTACCACAATGAGATAAAATAGGTTGATAGGCTCAGTAGTATGCGAAGAGAGACAGAGGGAGAGAGCAGTGGTAGTCAAGTGAGCTAGGCAGTGAATGAAGCGATAGAGTGAAAATAGAGAGAACAAACGTTTTTCAAAGGTTTTGAATGACCGTTAACCAGGAGAGGGTCTTCATCATTCGTTCATAACTCTGTACAAAAAATTTTAAGGCTGACAGGCCCGGTAGCTTGCGATATCAGCCGCTGACACTCATGCACACATGACCAAACACATGATCCCCTCCAAGCTACCACCTGGTGGAGTTAATAATGAATCGAAACTTTGATTCATTAATAAAGGATGGAACTGGATTGAGTGTGCAGCTATTTTACTCTTTTTGCTTCAGGACACCGTTGAAGCACCTCTCATATTTATGTGCATTTCACCACTGCGTCAAGATGAGAAAGGTAAAAGTCCAAGCCAGAGAAAAGTTCCACATGGAAAAACAGGGCGAAACATAGTATTTTCCTAAACCATGCCACTTATCAGGTAGTTACTGCAAGTAAGTTGTATGCTGTCAGTGAAATGCTATGTGAAATTGGTAGCCATCATAGAGCTTCCCCAGTGTGGATATATCCTGTCCAGGGTTTCCCATCTAGAAGCAACAATGGACCACTCGTGAATGATCCTACCAAGAACCAAGATAGTTCCGTCTTCTCCACCATTACTGTGTAGCTGCTACAGTTCAGTCGGTCATACCATACATACTACCAGCTTAGTTACTGGTATTTAAGATCAACAAGGTGGAGTAATACACAGAAATGTGGTTTAGAGATACTGGCACTCATCAGAATACCTCTCAGTCAGAAGATATCCCTTGTCATGGATTTTAAAAATAGAAAATATGACAAGTGTCGCTGGTCATTTCAAGTTTTTACTTTGTTCTGTCTCTCATGCAGCCGGGGTATGTGAAGCTGTCGAAGCCAGTGGCCCTGTGGACCCAGCAGGATGTGTGTAAATGGCTGAAGAAGCACTGTCCCAATCAGCACCAGATCTACAGCGACTCATTCAAGCAGCATGACATCACAGGTACCACCAGGCATAGACGCTGAATCAATGTACAGTGGTTGTCGCTGGACATCCCAACACCTTGCCTCTTTTCTGTGTGATTACTGTGGGATTTTCCCAGCAGTTCTTCAGGGGAATAAAGGTATTTTCAGACACAATGTGATTTTTAGCTCCACTCGCTTCAGATCTGACCAGGTGTTTGGGGAAATTGCAGAGAACAGAGCAAAATAGGTGGAATTTTCAAAACTTCTAACAGGACAAGTTTGTTTGTTTTTTTTTTGTTAGTGCCAGCAACTGGGATTTTCTTCCTGAGGTCTTGACATAAACATAAACTTGTTGCACACTCAGCGAGCTCAGGCATAGACCATTTTACCTTTTCCCACATTTTGCCTTCAGTGCACGGCAGGCTCCTTCCTTTCTATTGCCCATGCAGGTATCTGTCATAGCATGCGTTGCCCAATGTCCAGCTATGTTGAACTTTGGGCAGGAGCTTGCCAAGTGGTGTGCTGCGCTTTGCTCAACCAAGCTCAACCAAGCCGTTGTGGCATGGCGCAAAACACTGGAAACAATGGGTTTCAGAGCGCAGTGGTCCCATGGTCGTGTCGTATCTGAAAGGACCTTAAGACAGCAGAACTGCTATAGCGGAGGATTTAAAAAGCAGGATTTCTGCTGTAAATGCTGTATCTCTAGACGATCATTGGCTGCTCGTTTCACCCAGTAAAGAGCAGTGCCAAGTGGATAGAAATAAATTGAAGCATCACAAGCTGCTATTTGCATTTGTATTTTGGGAATTTAGGTGACACAACAGTTATTAAGTGCAAATAATTGGCTTGTGAAAGGAATTCAGTCGCATTAAAACATTAACAACTTCCACATGCAGAGCAAAGTGAAATTTGCATGTACACTGTATCACCATAGTACATTCAGTTTTCAATCAAGATGTCTGTCCATTTTTAGATCAGATCTGTATCAGCTCTACAGTGAGTCCTTGAAGCTACACAGCTTCTCTCTCTGTCCTCGAGGACTTCAACATTTGTCATTTTGCCTCTTGGTGAAACTCGATCTCATTCATAACATCCCAGGTGCAGCGCGCACCCACTGTCTGCCGCCTGCAGCCTTGCCACCCGGCCTTCCCGTCTGTCCATCCTGTCTTTCCTACCGTCAGCATCACCACCAGCAACAGTTACCATGTCAATCATCTCCCTAACGAGGCCCGCCAAGGTCACCCCGGCGCTAACGACACTCCAGCCACATAGCGACAAGACGACGGTTAATTGCCATGCACTCTACCTCTCAGAGCACGACTGATCACATTAATATGTTTATTTGTTGCCGTCGAGGACCTCCCCAGCTCACTGACTAGCTGGCTTGATGAATCATTTGGTGGTGATGATGAGTGGCACAATGGCTCATGCTCTGATTTTACCCTAGGACGAGCTTTGATTGTTATTTACATGGAGGGCGAAAAGATTTAGTGTGCTTCATCATCCTCCGTTAAATTGTTATGTTGTTGTTTGTGCACAAGTGGACCCAAATGCAAGACTCAAGAGACCGGAGTGTGAATAAAAGGGGACTTATTGTAAGGTTGTGGAGATGTTGATGGTTGCAGGTGATGAGAGGAAGGGGAGGTGGGGCAGAGAGGTGTAGCCAGGGTTGGGGAGGCAAGGACGGCAGGCGTGGAGCCATGGCTTGGCTGAACCGAAGTAGATGGTGTGGTGTGGGCAGAAAAAAATGATCTAGCAAAGACTGGAAAGTAAGACTAGGTTCTTATGCTGCTGGCTTGATGGGCTGATGGATGGTAGGTTCGCTTATCAGGAATGCAGGACAAGTGTGTTGGTGAAGCCAGGAGCCAGGAGTGAGACAGACACACCCACGCCACACACAGAGATAGACAGGGGAAGCACAAGAGAGAGGAAAACACTGGGAAGGACACTAAGGCTCCACCCGGGCCGTGACAGGTCTGAAGACAGGTCCTTTGTTCTCTGGGAATAATTTGGTGGCTCATCATTTGATAGACACTAGAGATTTTTCTTACAGTATACTAATTTAGTACTTCTGTGTAAAATTTGAGAATTAATTATTGCAGTACTAATGCAGATTAAATACTGGGTAAATGCATGACAAAGGACTACAGTAGCTACCGCTGACAACAGCCCTCTTATCAAATCTTTGCAATGTTTTTAATTCCGTAAAAGAGAAATAGTGTCGAGTGCAGCTGGGAGTGTTTCACTGCTCATGACATCAATTCAGTCATTTGGTAGAAATTTCTCATGAGGTCTACATGTAATTAAGGAAAATTAATCCAACTTTAGCATTAAGCACTACAGTGCTCTTGACAAGCTTAATGCATTCAGCTGTACTCTGTAAATAAGTAATATTTTCTCTTATCAGCTTTTCAGTGATTACAAAATCGGAGCTCAGCTTCCTAATGATGTATTAATGACCTGTGTTTGTATTTAGGTGTAGTGGTGCTACAAGATCATAGGAATGAGGAGAGCGTTAACTGCATGCACACATGCACACACACACACACCCTCTTACCAGCCCAATTAGGAGATAATGACATGCACAAAACATGCAAGTAATTCAGTTTGTCTTCTCATCGAGCATTAATTAACAGAACCCAATTAAAACAGGCCAAGCCATAACAATTGGGCTCACAAAGCAATTTGCATCCCAATCAATCTTTGAAATATCATGCAGATATTTTTCCTGTTCCTACGCTGTATTAGAATAAACAAGGGAAGCAAATGATGAATGGAATATTGTTGTGGAAAACAATCATGCATAGACAAACAAACAGTGAGTATGAATACATTTATAAGTGCGTGCAGGCAATATTCCGACGATATCTGTTTATTCAATGTACTTGTCATACACAAACCGTGACTCATGAAAACTGGAAACTGGAGCTGCTAGATTTTCTGTGTGCTGCCTATAGACCAGGCTTCATCTCCGATTTGTTGTGCATTGAATTTCCTATGCTGTAGCATTTCTTTACTGTATTGCTGCCTTTTGCATCCATAACAGAATACCCGGCCCTATTTTCGACTGCCAATAGTGCTCAGTCTCACTTGTCTCGGCTCCAACATACTCATCCCTACGCAAAGTAGCAAATCAATAATCAGTCTTTATTCTAGATCATAATTCAAACTGGCATATTTATGTCCTCCCTTATTTGACATAGACAGCATAGGGAGAAATATATTTTATTGCATATCAGGCCTGGTGCAACATTTTATCATTGAATGACTTCAGTATGCAGCAGCTGCCTCCCTGTCAGGCTCCTCTAACCTCAGCCAAAGAAATCAATGTTTCCCATCCTCCCTCCAGCCTATACTGCCAAGAACCCCCACCCCCACCGCCCTCCACTCCTTCCTCACCTCCTGCTCCCAGCAGACACAGCCCAGAGTTTGACTTTAACACCAAGCTGTCATTAAAAATGCATTAAAGCATATTAGGGCATAATTAGATATTAGTCCCTAATCCGGTATAATTACAAGGACAAAACTCTTTTTGTGAGAGAAGAGCATGGCACGGTAAATGAGTTAAATATACATTTATCGCTAACGTAGGTGTCATCGGCGCAGAAGGTGTGGTGACATAAGTAATTTTTAAGAAAGATGGAGGGGAGAAAGTGAGAGGGAGGGTGTCAGGTGACTTTAGGTTCATTTTCTGGCATGGAAGATCATTGAATCCAATCATGGAAATTCAAAAGTTATACGAAGATGAGAAACAGATGCAGTTGTCACCAGCCAGTCAGTTCAGAAACTGCAATGTTCGCAGATCTGAAGATGCATAATCCTACCATCCATCTATAAGACTGGTCTTCATCACAAAGGACTATATGGATAAATGAATAGCTGGCTGCATAATATCCATTGATGTATGGTGTTGTAAGGCCCTACTGTGAATAATTAATAGCCTGTAATATTAGTGGTTTAATGAAGGGTGGCCTGTATCCAGCAGCTCACACTATGCCAGTTCAGTTCTTTTAAAGGTCTGTGCTCAGCCCCCTCTGGTTGCTAGATCCATCATCTTTCCACTTAGAAAATCACAGCAGCCTGTGTAGCTCTGACCATGATCCTCTCGTCCCCTGGTAGGTCTCACACTGGGTAGAAAATGTATATTTGATGAGCCACGGAAAAGGATGAAAGGTGAAAAACGCCATTTTAGAACCAGCCTAGGACACTCAGCAGCCGGCCCTAAACAGCTCTTGAGAGATGAGACAATGAATCCTCCAGGCGTCACAGTCGATCATCATGTGCTGTTATATGAGAGAGAAGCAGGCAAATAGTAAAAGCGTAAAAGGGACTAACATGGCTTCATATCAGCCCTCTAGCTGTGAAACAGCTCCACTGGTGGCCATTGTTTTATATTTCCCAGAAAGGACACTTGAACAGTTTGCTGCTGATGAGCTGTCTGGAGGACAGTTGGATCCAAAGACAGAGGGAAATATAAATTATGACACCACTGGCAAGCTGATTGTATAACATTGTTTAATGTATAATAAATAATATTCTGTCAATCGCTTTCTTGCTGTTCCATGTGCACAGTTTGCAATTAATCTCCCTCAATTGAACATGACATACTAGTGGCATGACATAATAGTGCAATTACAGTATAGAGGAGTGTATTGTGGATCATTATAGAGTATACACTCATAATGTGACCAAGGCTATGTTGTGATAAAAGTAATGATAAACAAGCCTGGCAGTATATTCCTCTCATTATCACATCTTATCCTCATCTCTTTCAACAGCAGTCTGACTTTGTAATTATTTTAAGAAAGAAGTGAAGCTTGGAGAGAAAGTCCTGTCAAGAAGAGAAAAAACACACACCTGAGATTCAGCTCATTACAGCCAGAGTGCTTAAACGCCCCCCATGAGCCTACTGTAATGATCACAGCAAGAAAATTAGAGATTCAGCTGAAAGCAACCTATCTAATTGCCTCTTGTTAGTCACGTGATCACTGTATAAAACACAGTAATCTCCTCATGCTGCGCTGGATGTGTCCCGCTAGTCTCTCACACACATGATCACAATAGCCTCTTGTCAATAGCTGCTCTCCAGGTAGGTATAATGAGGCCAGCCAGTGCTTCTTGGTTGTCACAAGCTAAGGCTTTGATGGAGTTTACTTTGGACTTTTGCAACACTCCTTTTTACCCCCCAGGACTGTTTTTTTTTTTTTTTTGAAGCTTGATGTGTCTCCTGGTAAATAATCCTTGACTTTCCAGTGGTTGTGGTTACAAGCCCTTTGAGCCTCTTGCACAAACCTTGATTTATGTTCACCATCAGCTTACACAACATCACCACCTCTGCTGAAATGAAAAACAATTAAATAATCAACTATTTTACTATTTATACCACCAATATACAAATATCTAGAGGTCCGAATGTGTTTTTTTTTTTGTTTTTTTTTGCAGACTTGACAAATGATAATCAGTTAAAGCCTAACTGTCCTCTAGTGAGCTGCCGGCTGGTTGTTAGTGGCAGGTAACCAAGAGAAGTAAAGCGTAATTATGAGCAAACTGAGGTAGATCAGTCGTGGTGAAATCAGCATGGGGCTGCTGCTGCAGAGAGAAAGGGAGAATTGAAGCAGCTTATTATGTGCACTCCTTTTCTTGTCTCTGCATGTCTCTCCGTCTCTCTCTCACTCATTCTCTCTCTCACCCCTCTGTCTCTCTGTGGCTGCGGCCCAGCTTCATTACTTAGGATAAACCCTGTCCTCTGTAAGATTATAACTGGCCTCTTCTCCTACAGTCAGGAATATCATTAGCATTTGATCACAGGAGCTCTGTGACTGTGGTAGCCGTTTAGCTGGAGGGCTACAAGCGGCTTGGTGACTGAGACAATCAGTCAGCATTTACATTAAAAACTGTAGCCTGCGCTGTGCCAAAGTGAATACCAGTGTACTACAGTAAGTAGAAAAAAGATTTAATTTGCTGCATGTTGCTACTTTGTGTTTTTTTTTTTCCATCAAAGAATAGATTCCAATACTATTATACCACTCACATTTTGGAGGGGGGATCTTATTGCATGTGGCATGAAGAAGTAAACTTAGTAGCCAGGGCTGAATATTCTCACCGCTTGTTATTCTTAGCTGGAGTGAGTGCAGTGCAGGTGGAGTGGAGCTAGCCAGACGCAGCCCGGTGACATTCATCCCCAGAGGACACACAAACACTCACAGCTGCGCAGGAGATTTGAGATTTGAGAATGAGACGAGTGTGGAAGATTTACCTGAGGAGGAGCCGTCGCAGAAAGAGCACCTTCTTTCTTCTGTATCTGCGGCTTCCAGCACAGCTTCCGAAAAACACGCCAGGGTTGAAAAGTGCCAGTTTTGGAGCTTGGCTGCGCAATGGAGGGGAGAGCAGGGTTAATTCGCTGCCTTTGTACTCCTGTCCTCACCCGTGGCTGCCACACACTCGGCTGTAATTAGCATGGCATTTTTTTACCCCATGCAAAATAGGATGGACTCCTACAAGATCAGTATTGCCAGTGCTTTCGTGTGTGTATGTGTGCATGAGTGTATGTGCGTGTGTGTTTCCTGTATGTGAGAACGGTTGGCGATTATTTCCCAGTGTGCACATGCTCTTATATCTAATATATGTGTGTGTCGTGTATGTGTGTGTGTCATTGGTGTATGTGTTCTGGTGCACTTTAAGCTCCCATTTATCAAAGCCAGGGTTGACTGTGCCAGGCTATAGCTGTAGATTAATCTGCCCCAGCCCAACACTGAGGGAGGCCTCGTCTCCCACCACTCATTAATCTAATTCCCTGGGACAATGCCTGTGTGAGTGTGTACGTGTGTATGTGCGTGTGCCCATATTTGTTTCTCCAAAGGTATATGCTTGATACAACCTCCAGATCATAAATGCATTAGTATTGTGACAATAGTCCCTTTCTCTAATAAAATACAGGCTGTTGGATAGAGTCAGTGGGAGATGGAGAGAGAGCTACATGTAAATGCCAGAACAGAGGAAATAGCTGAAGGAAAATGGGATTCAGAGTACACTGGAATCCAAAGCACTCCATTTCCCTGGCAGTGTGGATCCACTAAACCCCTTACAGGATGACGTGAAGAAATTATTTACCTCATTCCAGGAGGGTGTAGATAAGTAGGGTAGTCAAGTACTGTAGCTATCTGGATAGATAAGTGACAGTAGGTGGGGAGGTAGATAGGACAGGAGAGAGCAGGAAGGTGTGAGAGAAGAAAGGAGAAAAGTTGGCAGGCAGGGCAGAGGGTGAGAAATTATTTTAAAAAAAAAAAGAAATGCCATTAGGTATCCAATCATTGAATCCACACTGTTCAAGCAAAGCAATTGCAGTGCCTTAAATTATTTTCTCATTCAGTTGGCCAAAGATAAGTGGATGGAGGGGGCTGAGTGAAAAGAGGGCTTTCTTCCCATCATACACAAGGCCACAGAGAGATGAAATGATTACACATGTTCAGAAATAGATGCCTGCTTTAACGTCCCTGCATGCTGTGCGCTGTTGTGTGTGCAAAGTATAAGTTTGGGTCAAGAGTTGAATGATTTTCTGCCATGTCCGCTTTTTGCAATTGTCTCTATGTCTCGACCCGCTAAATGAACTGGAACGATGTTCTGTCATAGTGCTTTGACCCTGTACAATTGGCCATAACGCGCCATCAGGTCTCAGCCCCACACCCAGCTAACGTAGGCTAATATTGTGTTTGTACTACCACACAGCCCAGTCGTGGATCTTTCCCATTTCTGTCATTGTTTCACATTTTGTTTACTTTCTACACATCCACTGTCCACTGTCTTTTTTTTTTCGATCACTTTATTTTCCCTCAAGGTAGCCTCTCCTCCACAGTCTTCAAATGCTTGGGAGAGAGTGCTGCAACCTGTCAAAGTTTGAGACAAAAGACAAAACCACAGGGTGTCCAGTTCCAGTGGAAAAGCTCAGACTATTTCAGCCAGTCACAATACAGCGTTCATGAAAATATGTTCCCATCAAAAAGAAAACAGCGCCAGTAGATTGTAATGATAGATGTGCATGGCTAATGTATAAGCAACACCCCGTACTGTGATGGAATGGATGTAACCAGTCAAACAAGCCATCAATAAGCATAAACAATGTATCTGCAATGAGGACGAACCTGTCACAAGATGTGTACTTTTTCCAAAGTTAAATTGAAACTGACACAGCACATTTCAAGGTTAGTCAAGTCATTCCATCCCAGTGCTTTGCTGAAAACAAACACATGCACTGAAGGTGTTTTAAATTAACCACAGAATGAATTTTGCAAAGTTCCAAGATAAGTAAATGCAAAATATATCTCAATTTCCAACTGCTTAGTAGCTTGCTAGTGTCAAGGAGGCATGGAGAAGTGGTTTCCTGGAGGACCTATTCACACTACCAAAAACCGGATGCAGATATGGCGAAATGGATATATATGTGGGTTAATGACCAAATATCCTCCTTCACTTCTGTCAGTTTCATCATGCAAAAATACAGACAGGTGGGTGGCATTTGGAGATTGCAAGAGCCACATATGTGTCTTGAGAAACTACATCTTGCCTCTACGTCTCTCCTTCCCCACTTTCCTCTTCCTGTCCTGTCCTCTCGCCCCTTCCCCCTCTCCTCTCCTCACCTCTCCTCGTGGACATGCTACAATGCTCAGTGTATTAATTGTGGTTTGAAAAATTCCCAGCTGAGGCTTGGCGGGACTGTCGAAGCCAATGACTCAGAACTGCAGCGGGGCGAGAAGAACAGAAAGTTTGGACTGCGTACAGAGGCGTACCACCCTGCTGATACCGATCCGCCGACCGACCGGAAGAAGCGGCACATTGGTTACCCACCGCCGAGAGCTGGCAGTGTGTTCAGAGTCGTCGGTGAGGCTCTCATCTTCCAGGCATCCACAGTGCTCCACCTGCCCACACCAAACACACTTCTCTTCTTGTGCCATTGGAAGACATCAGGCCTGATTTATCAACACCTTTGAGGGGAAACTGACTCGGTGAATGAAACGCGCATGCTGAATGCTTTTAACGACCAATTACCATCTCAATTGCAATTGAAAGATTTCCATTACGAAGAAAATGCTCTCTATATGAATGTGTAGGCTTGATAAATGTTGCCAGAGGGGTGTTTTTTTTTTTTTTTCTTTTGCTATGCTGTAAAATACGGATCAATAAAGCTGCTTTGAACCACCTGTTTATCTCCTGATTGGAACACTGTGTTGTGTGTCTGGTATCTGATGTTATTTAAGACAGATATTACTGAAGCAGGGAGAAACTGAACCTCTGTTGCCATGCCGATCTATCTTTGGTTACATGATGAGGTGCCAAGTGACGGTTGGTCAGTATTTATAGACCCATAACAGCATGCTTTATGTTCACATTGGTTTTCTCTGTCAGTCTATAAGAGTCAGTCTCTCTTCTCCCCAGCTTTCCCCCGTCTTCCCCACTCCCCACTTCACCAGTATACTTTCTCTTTCCATCTCACTAATCTCAGTCTTTCCATCTGCTCATTTAATATTCTTTCTCTTTCTCACTTCTGAGCCTTTGTGGCTCTCGTTAGCTCCCCCGTGTTTATGTAATGGGTACTTTCAAAGCCATTTTGCTTTGGAGCATCTTAACTGCATTTGGCATTTTACCCCCATCTGGCCATAGTGCCGAGCAAAGAGCTTCTTTTGTTAAAGCTGGAGAAAATTGGTCTAACACAGTCAACTTTATACCACTAACACTTAAGGGTACTTAGCTTTCCAAACTACTCCCTTTTGTGCGGTGGTAGCACGGAGGTAGCATGGAGATTGGCGAGTTTTGAAAGATCCACAGTAAATCTTCCAAACAAGTCAATAAACACGAAATTGTGAAGTCCACCATTCTTTATGTTGTGGTATTTAAGAAAAGCGAGAGAAACATTTGAAAAATCAAAATTCAATTTTAATCTTGCACCAGCAATGACAGCAGCTGCTGGCTCTGTTAGTTTGGGTCACTCGAAAGAGCTGAGGGACTTCAAAAAAGAGCGACAAAAACATGTGATAAGCCATGCTGTGAGATCATAAAACAGCTCCTCGAGCCTATCAGGCATGATCCCAACCCTGAATCCCAGCCAATCGGAGCCTATCTCTGCCCAGGCAGTCATTAGGGCAAAGGAGTACGGGGAGCTGTGGGGGTCCAATCCAATGCATAGTAATTACTACGAATTATCTTCCTATCTGCTCACCATCCCACATGTTACAAAGGCACTCTTAACAAGCGTTATTAATTAGACCATACTCAACCCGTCTTTTATCAGCAGCCCAAATTCTTCTCGCTGAAAATGATTGGATGATTAAATTATGGATCTTATACAAGGATTTGAAATTAAGGAAGGAGCTGTAAGGGGGGATTTCGCCCAGGGGATACACTGGTAATTATGTAAAACGTATGCCGTATGTTGTGTTAGAAAAACAGCTTTGAACTGAGTCGGGCCGGATAGCAGCAGCCCAACTTAACAGATTCATATAAAACAGTAACAACACTTTACAGATTTATAAGTCGTAAACAGTGCTGCAACCTTGACAAGCCTTGGAAATTTACACATGGTCATCAATGTGTAATGGATGATTTGTTGGGCAGTTAATCTTGTCATTGTTTTCTGTCTGGGGGTGTGTGTGTGTGTGTGTGTGTGTGTGTGTGTGAGCTATGTCTGCTTGGCCGTGTGTCTGACCATGAGTGTGTGTCCTAGTCCTAGTGGTATACTGTTCTTGTGTCAGCATAAATGCTTTATTTATTTCACATGTAAGAAAAAAAAAAAAAACAGACAAAAGTAAAACAATGCCAAAAAATGTGCTACATTTGTTCAGTATACAAGAACCTTTTTTATATTTCAAGAAAGCAAGATAAACACAAATAGAAATGCATTAATAGTATGAGAAATCCTATATCCTTTTTACTGTTTCTTTTGCTCTGTACATTGAATTCTTCATTACTGTCTCCTCCCTTTCCTCCATTCACCCTGTGCCTAACTCCTACCCATCTTCGTCTGTCTAGGGCGGGCTCTGATGAGATTGACGGACAGAAAGCTGGAGCGAATGGGCATCATGCAGGAAGCCCAGAGGCAGCACATCCTGCAGCAGGTCCTGCAGCTTCGCGTCCGGGAGGAAGTCAGGACGCTTCAACTACTTACACAAGGTGGGACATTTTAGTAAAACCCCAGGAAACCAGATCTTGCATAAAACATACTCACACACGGTACACATCTCACTGTAATACTGTTTATTTTAGACCAAACAGAATTCACTCAGTCAAGCTTCCAGGCCCACAGGGCAGAGAAGACGAGTTCATCACGGTGCAATACATATAGCACTGTATTTGTGCCTTTCCCTGAAAACAGTTTCACTCAGGGGATTGGTATCTCACATTTTGATAAATATTCAAGTTATTGAGTGCCCTACATTTATGTGCATGCCATCTGTTGTCATGGAAATCACTGCATGTTTTAAAGCTGCACAAGGCAAGGTTTTTATGTGAAAATGCACCCTAGATTACAAAGTGGTTTAGGTTGACAGCAAGAGAGCAGAGCAACCCATCCACTGTAATTGCCAATCTGTAGATTCACCCTATTAGTCCAAATGAAATTCTGCGGCCGAGAATGGACACTTGAGCCTTGCAACAGCAACAGGCAAATGCACAACAGGTATCTATCTTTACCTAACTCGTTCAAGCCGACAAACAAACCGTCCAGTGTAGTATGTAACCAAACAGCAGCAACTGTGGTGGTGAAAGCAAGCAAGCATTGATAAGCATATCCCTCACTGACGGTACACAACTGTTGCGCAATTAAAATCTGCGTTGATGTCCTGTTGTTTCTGTTTTTGAATTTGATGCTTTGCTGCTTCTCACAGTGCAATGTTATGGACGCCGCTCCACCCACAGGTAGTGATAAATGTATGATAAATATATGATAAAATGGTAGAACAAAAATGCAGAGTGTCTCTTAAAAATGCGAGTTAGTACTTTATCCAGGATTTCTGTATATTTAAGTTCAGATTTTTTCGATTTGGAGCTGCCAGCCTGGGAAATTGCAACTTCAAGATATGACTTCACTTACCTGTACACGTCGGGCTTAAGGCTGTGGTTAAGCTGTAAGGTAGAGTCTACTCATGCAAGGCACTTTCACCATAACACTGAATAGTAGGTGTTGTTTCATACCAATACAACAAGAATATCTTCAAGTCTTTAAGTGCAAGGATAGCTGCAAGCCGGCTCTTCAGCAGGTCCAGTTCCCTCACAATTTTGCAAAAGCTGTTTTTCTCGAACATTATATAACAAGTTGATATGAGGCCACATTGTTGAATCTACTTATTATATACAAAATATAAATACAACCATAATAAACAGAAAACTGAATGCGGTGGGACTTATTCACATGAGGAACACTATGCACACCGAACTGGTTTACGTTATTACTGCTGCTGAATTTCACATTTCATCATAACACCACTGGACACATTCAGTGCAACAGCATTCATCATTAAGCTATAATTGTACTTTATATAATACACAGAATTTGCATTTAATGATAACACAGATACATTTCCCTATAAGAAACAGTCCATCATTGTCCTTTGGCAATTTTTTTATCTTGTATTCTGCAATCTTCAGCACCCGAGCGCTTCTCACCAGAAGCTCATTTCTGTGATTTCTAGTCTATGCATTTCTCACCCAAGATAATATATTCTCTGTAGCATATCTCAGCCAATCACCACGCTTTTCTATCCTCGGCCCACTTCCTGCTTTTCACCCAGTGATTCTCAGCCACTTACATCTCTTCTTCAGCAATCCATCCATTTACAATCTGCCAGCGGCAATCCACATCCCCATCATTTCCATCAGAAACCAACAGTCCAGACTCCCAAACAGAAGTTTGCCGCAGGGACTCAAAAAAATAAAAAAAATAAAAAAAAATAAATAAATTCTAGAAAATCTGTGTCACTCAGCAAAATTCTTAGAAAACAGTTTGGAGTGTAATAAAGGAGCTTCAATCCCTTTCCACTGTTTTGGTTTCCTAGCAAGCGGAAAATACAAGAGAAAAACGAGACAGCGAGAGGGAGAGAGTTTTGCTGAGCGATGACAGTTTGCTAAGGGCTACTCTCAGCATCCCATCCCTCCCCTCCCTCTGCTCTCATCCTCCGCACTCCTCTCCTCCTCTCTCACCCCTTTCTACACCCATCCTGTCCTTGGCAGTGATGATATGGGATGCGACAGCCCACCAGCCTCAGCAGCAGCGGGCCTCTAGCCCCAGCAGGAAGCAGCCTGTTAATGGAGCCAGCCTGGGCCTCAGGGAGAAAGGACAGAGGGACAGCAGAGATTGAAAGAGGAGGGGAGGAGATTGATCAAGAGAGAAAGAGATGGTGAGGCAGACAGAGAGGGAGAGAGAGGTGATAACCCAAGGGAAGAGGGGGAGATGATGTAATCACTGAAATAGGGTAAATCCACCTAAACTCATAACCCACTTTTTATTTGTAGAAATTGGGTCTACCCACCTTTTTAGGCTGACATCAGTTATTCATGACATAAACCCATCAGAATAACCAAAGGAGATAGTATTAAAGTTATATGAGGACAGGGTCTTTTGAGGTGTAAAAAGCATAAATGAATGCTTTTTTGGAGGCTATATTTGTCACGTTGGGGTTCAGGTGGATCCAAATGCTGGACACTCACAAACAGGTAGTGAGGAAAGTAGGTTTGTTGAAAGGGATGAGGATGATGGTGGAGAGAAGATGGCTGGACGAGGTAGAGGGATGGCGATGTGTGGCTGGTTAACCCTCCTGTTATGTTCCCATTTTTGAACATCTTTTATGTTTGGGGTCAATTTGACCCCTGCAGTTTAAACTTCCACAAAATTCTTATAACTAAAATTGTTACCAAAGTTTATGTGTCAGGTACTTTATTTTTCTTTGTTGATTACCTAAATAACCCTTTAAATAAAACATAACTCCCCCCCCCACCCCCACTTATACATCCAGTATTCCTATTACGCGACAATGGAAAAATATGCAAATCACCATAAAATCTCACTGATTGATCTGAAATTGGAAAGAAATATTATTTTTTGGTGTTTTAATGGCTTTATATTATTTCTAAGTACAGATTTTTGTTATTTATAACCAATGCGTTACAAAGTGTGAACAGGACATTGAAAACATATGTCAATTTCATGTTTACCCGATAGTGCCCATTACATTAGGAACACTCATTAAATATGAAGCAAAAAAAAAATGATGTTAATCATTCATTTAGAGACGTTAAACATTGGCTGGGGTCAAATTGACCCCAAACATAATAGGAGGGTTAAGCAGGTACAGTAGATGAGGATGGCATAGCATGAGAAAACACATGAGGGATGGAGGAAGGCGGGCGGGTAGGCATAGATGATTTTGGGCACAAGGAGGTGCAGGTTAGAGACAGTTTGGAGCACACGCTGGGAGGACTGGAGCATGCTGTTACTGTGACAGAGGCAGTGATCTGGCAAGGTCTGGGAGCGAGAGCGGGGTTCTTGTACTGCAGAGTTGATGAGCTGATGGATGGAAGGTGAGCTGACGGCAGCAAGGAGCAGTCGTGCTGGTGGAGCGGAGACAGGCGGGCACGCCCACGACACACACGCACCAAGGGCAGAGCCCAGACCACCCCCGACACACTCGCCCTACCCACTCCCCCTCTGTTTGCATGTTTGTATGGCGGTTTCGCCTCATTAAGGGCTGTTCCAAACCACTTACCAGGGAGTGGACGTGCACAGTAAAACCCTCCAATAATGAGTCTACATGGACACAGACTACCACTAAACAGAAGAACATGCAGAAACACAGAGGACACATCATACAAATTTATATTCCGCCTTGTAAAATCCTGTTGTCACTCACACAGCCTACTAACTTGGCTTTAAACATCATCGATTGACATTTTAAAACAAGGAATGTCTAGTAATCAAATATCATTTTGTCCCTCAACTCAAATGACCTGCAGATTTTATTGACAAATTACACCCATCCATAATTTTTCTTATAGCATAATGGGGTTTATTTTGGCGAATAACATTTGCAGGGAAGCTGAAATGACCAAGAAAATTATGAGAGCATGACGTTTTTAATGTATTTTTTTACTCCATTATTCCATTTTTTGTTTATTTGTGAGTTTGCTCACTTTGTCAGAAGATGAGTTTGGCAGTATCCAAGTGGTTTTGCATTTTGATTATTTCCGACTGGAGTTCATAATTTATCCACCTTCATTCTTTACCCATTACATCATCATGGAGTGGCAGTAACTAGGCGTACTTGGCTTACTCACTGTAGAGGCAGTGGTGTAGGAACCATGTCAAAAGTGGGTGGGACAACTTTTTATTTTTTTGTTCATTTAAGCTTTGTAGATCCATTTTCCCACATTAAAATACAATGTGCCAGGCATGCATGGGTGTAGACAAATACACAAACTCACGACTGAGCCAGTACCTTGACAAGCACGTAGGCTACTAATGACTAATGTTAAAGAAATTAGAATGCATATCCATTGCTGATATGTGGTTGTAAGTTCTCATTTTAAACTTATTCGCCAAGGAAACACAGATACAAAACATTTGTTCAGCTAATATTCATGCCTGTCAAGGCAGTGTAGAACATTTAGCAAACTTCACACATGTGCTGCAGCTTGCCTGACAGAAACAGATAATGTTAAGTTAAGCAAACTAAAGCAGATAGACAGTCAATTTTCCTTCTAAATCTCATTACAGTGCAAACGCCAGCCAACTCAATGCGTGCAAAGGTGGAATACTTACATTTTGTTTGACGTAACTTAATTTGAAAACCAAAATAACCATTTGTGTCATTTTTTTTGTGTCATCAAGATTTAGTTTGTCTTCACCAGCAGGCGGCATATTTCATTTATCCGTCATCTTACACTGCTGTCACTTAGCTTTGGACTGATGGATTGATTGGATGGAGCTCATTTTTGGGTCGCCATTTCTAGTTCTGCTCACCCTGAAGATGTTTCACTTCATAAAGAGTTCCTATTCAAATTTTGGTGGACACCTTGAGAAACCAATTCAGAGGATGGTGGGTGGCCCCAAAAAATTAGGATTTTAGTGCGTCCTCACAACATTTGCTCACTCATACCTTGGATTTTCTCAGATAAATGCAAAAATGAAAGTATGATGGGACAAATTAACATTTTTGAAACGTGGATACAATGTGTCCCACCCAGTTATAATTGTTCCTGCTCCCATGGTTACAGGGTTTGCTAATCAGGAGAAGGAAATTAGGGAAACAGTGAGAAAGGCACAGAGGGAAAGAATAAGAAGTTATATTCAGCCTCCTAAACTCGCCTGTGGAGATAGAAGTGGAGAGATGGAGGAGTGCTTCTAGGCCCCGGGGTGCAGTTTCCAGAGCTGTTGCTACAGGGGAATACAGCTGTACCCATGATGGAAGCTAAGGGGGAGCGAGAAATGAAGTGTGAAGATGAGAGAGAAAGAGAGAGAGAGAGAGAGAGAGAGGGCTGATGAGATGATGAGGGAGAGAGAGAGAGATAGAGGAATGGAGGGAGCAGGTGATTAGAATGTAGGAGGAGAGAGACAGAGTGAGAGAGAGAGAGAGCGGGGAGATGGAGAGAGGGAAGAAAGAGAGAGAGTGCGGGCAGTGTGAGAAGAAGAAGAGGAGGTGAGAAATGGAAGCTGTCCTCCCTCTCCAATCTGATGGAAGATGAAACAGAGGCTGAAACAGCACTGGCACAGTTACAGGTCTAATTTGTGTGTATGTGTGTGTGTGTGTGTGTGTGCGTGTGTGTGTGTGTGTGTGTGTGTGTGTGTGTTGGGGTGCACATATTATATAGGTGCATGAGAAAGGGAGCAGTCAAGCAAAGAAGAGAGAGTTACACTATACATAAAGAGAGAGGGAGCAGGAGGGAGAGAGAGTGAGGCACATAATAGAGAGCAAGAGAGAGAGAGCGAGGTGTTGTAATTACTCCAGTGTACCCAGACAGAATTAGCCAGACGGACAGTGATTAACCTTTAAGGCTTGCTGGGCCATGGGAGGGAAATAATTAGATTTCCCCTCTCTCTCGATGCCACAGGGACGGCGCAGAGAGAGGGAGAGCGGAGGCTCATCCCTTATCGCTTACAGTCAACAGAGACTGACTTAGGCACTCCAAATAGACAGCGATACCCAAACAACAACAGCCTCAAAGTGTCGAGGACGTTTGGTTCAGTGGAGTGGATTGGCTGACGCGGCAGGCGCTGTGGGCACAGTGCGTGGTGCATAGCGAAAGGATGGCATTATGGTGAAACTGACTCTGAAACTACATGCTATACTGCACGTGGCTTTAAGCAAAGTCAGTACTGTGCGAGTTATCATTACCTTAAGCAGACCTGACACATGGAACATTGTTTCATACTGCATCTAGAATAAGATGCAGGTGTTTCATAAGTTTGCTGGGTTCATGCAGATGTATATTTGTGTCTCCAGCAGCAGCTAGAGGAAAGAGTCTTGCTTTCAGCTCGCCCACCGTGCATTGTTGATTTTATCTAATTGTTTGGGAAAAGATTTTCTAAATCCGTAAAACGCAAATTTTCTTGAGTCCATAGAGGATCATGTAATCTTTCAGCTGAAGTCAAAATGAATGAAAATCACCAAAATTTGGATTAAGGTGATCAGCAGTTTATAATAACAAATTCCATCCCAGCTGCTACTACAACTATACGTATAGTGATATAATAATATTTTTGATAGTTACAAGTTACAAGTATTGATTATTTGTGGAATGCCTGTCAGAAAAACAAATCATGTTTTGCAAAAGAACAAATAAAGATTCAGAATTCAACAAAACCACATGCAAATTAAGGTAAAGAATAAAAGCAAACCTGTAAAACTGATAATTTTACGTATAAGAAGTGATTTACAATAAATGCATTACAGACTTTGAAAAAGGCACCAGGAATGATTATGTTGACTTTACAGCTTGCAAATTCTGTCTGCCTAAGACAAAGGTGCCCATTGTACATGTTACACAATATGTATCCTTTAATGTCTGTATCCATGGAAACAAATAAAGATCATTGAGACAAAATGTACAATACAAGGCGAAAAACAAATAAAATGAGTCATACTTTATCATTAACCTCTCTGACAGTTCAAAGAAAAAAAAAAGAAAAAATTAGACAAGAGAGATGAGAATGCTATGATTAATTATGTTGTTTTCTTGAAATGAACCACTAACCACTCAAACAATCAAGTGTTAAAAAAAGCCAGTCATGACTTCGCACAATCTCCCTAAATTGTCTTTAATACAAAGATTCGAAAGTTAGGCTGTTGCTTTTTTCCTCTCCTAAAAAAAAATCTCATTTTACTCTTCTTTACTTCTTCTGTATTCAATTTCATGCTTATAACCATTTCAGAGTTTTTCAATAGCACACCCATACCAGTAAATATGCTATTACTGGCTTGTGAAATCATCACTCTTAAAGAAACTTGAATTACTCAGCTGACAGAGTTTTTTGAAAGTGGTTTTCCAAGTCTGCAGTTCTAATCTTTGAATATAGACACTGCCTTGCTGTGTATGCTTCATTTAGTGTAACAGAGCCTCATTTAAAGGAGGAAAAAGAATGCAACTTTGAAACAAATTAGACACAGATGCTTCACAGCCTCGCCGTTCTCCACGTTGTTCCTTTCATCCACTTAAGTCTTCATGAATTTACTTTTTTTAAACATTTGTCAGAAGTTTCTTTGATTCATTCTTTAGTATTGTGTGTTTTCAGTGCTAAATGACGATTGCAGTTGCATGTGGGGCATTTGCGTTGACGTCAGCAGTGTTGCCGGTCAAATATAAAAGTTTACAGTATGGGCTACAGCTGAATCATTAAAGCTCCAGTGAGTGTGCAGCTCTGGTCTTACTGGAAAAGGTCATGTTGGAGGGCCAAAGTTTTTGTTCCGTTGTCAGTATCTTGTTACAATTTGGTCTTATTACAGCTCCTAAATAATAAGAGAAACAATCTGTTTTCTAAGCCCGGCAAGAGACAAAATTCTCTAATTCAAGTCCCACAGTGAAGAAGTTCAGTAACAGCTTTTGTAGAGAATTATGGCAGCAAGTGAATGAAGCTTCCTGTTTGGTTCCTTCGCTCCAGGCACCTCAATGAATTATCCTTCTCCGCTTCATGGCTTCATAGAGGAAATCTCTTCAGTCAGAGATTCTTCTGTGAACAGAAAGTCCTCCACTGTCTTTGCTGCATGGTATAAACCAGTTTATCTTGTTAAGTGTGCTGTCTCGAAGATGAGTGACTACAGAAATGCGACAGAGCTGGAACATGCACACAGTCTGGGTCTGCGCTTGGCCCCAGCTTGTAGATTTGCATCCATACCACAAAATGATTAGATAAAATAATTAGGATTAGTTGGAGTACTTAATTTGTCAGTGCACTGATTATGGTCCAACTAGCAGCTACCAAATTAATATCAATATTAATATCATAACAGGACTAAAGGAAAAGCATTGTTCACTCCGCAAGTGTGTCGCTCAGTGGTTTTGAAAGTGGAGCTCGAGGACCCCAGAGGTCCTTTAGGGGCTTCAAGGTGTTCCTCAGCAAAATTTGGAATAGTTTAATTTCACGATAAATTAGTAGCAATTGATACTGAATTGATAAAACTAAAGTACAAGTGATTACTTTAACATTGTGCTTTAATCTCACCATATTCTACAGTATTTGTCAGTTTCTGTTATTATTGCATACTTGTTTATACTGTGAACAATTTATTTCTTAACACATACCAAAACATATTTACATATAAGGTTCCCTGGGGCAGCAATACTTCAACTCAAGCAGCGTAATGAGCTGAACTCAGAATTCAACTGTTGGATCTGGAATTTATAACAGTTTGAAAACTCCTGATTTAGATGGCCTGTGTGCACCTGCACTATTTCTTGAACTACCACACTGTGCCTCAGGGTCAGGGCCTGTAGTAGGTCCTTTACTCTAAGTAATCCCTGGGTCCATATTATAAATATTAAACGTTGCCATGCAAATTTTCACCAAAAATAAATGACTCTTGCTCTAGGATCTTTAAGCGAAGGCTGGCCTGCTCAGCAAACTGGTGGAAATGTGTTCACTTAGTCATCTTGAGCGAATGGTGTCTTTGCTCCAGAGTCTTTATTGAATCAGGTCACTCTAAAGGCTTAAGGAGCCCTGGGTGACTACTGTCCTTCCTTTGGACTTTTTAGTGAATAGGATGTCTTGCTCCAGTGTGAAGGGAGCTGAGAGCTCTCATTATCCAAGTGCTCCGCAGGATCCTGCCCTCTGTGGAGGTACTGTCTGCTTAAACCTCCCTTGACTCTCTCTCTCTCTCTCTCTCTCTCTCCCCCCACCCCCCAACTCCTCTCTCCCTCGATCTCTTTCTCTCTCTCTCTCTCGCTCTCTCTCTTACTCTCTCTCCCAGCACGGGAAGGTCAAATTAATTCTTTTTCATAATTTCCTGTCAGTGAGATTCCCCCCTTAGAGACTATCTGTGGCTCAATGCCTGAAAGATGTGATTAAGGTGAAGACAAAGTGAATGCCTATGCCTGACATTTTTTCTTACCCATATAGATATATAACCGAGGTGCATGGTAATATCACACTTAATAAAGTCTCCTCCGATTTCATTTTCACTCCTCTTTGAATATGAACACAATGTGGATGCCTTAGGTGACACTGCACATTAGGAGCTAATATGGGCTCATACCCACAAAGGATATGTCATTTAGAAGCAAATGGCTTCACTGCTCAGACGACACTGTCTGCCCTAACCTCGCTCATTAGCACTGTGGGTCTCTGAGGGTCTCAAAGCATGAATACTGGCACTCACGATATAGCTGCCCACATCAGATGCTAATACTGTTACGAAATACAGAGAGTAATTGCATCTCCCATTGTGAAAGCAAAGGCTCCATTTATTAAGCCATGAATTGAATCTGGCCTTGAAAAGTGAGGTGGTTCAGACACCCTATAGCTGGTATGGCATTTATTCAATCGGTAAATGTGGTCCAGGTGTTTTGAAAAGACAGAAAAAGAAAGAAAGAAAGAAAGAAAGAAAGAAAGAGATCGAGGACAAGTACTGTGGCATACTGAACTGAACACCCCCCACCCCTGCTTTTTTATTACCTCCAGTTATAATTCTCCTTGACATGTAGTGAAGACTCCCTGCTCAGGGTCCCAATTACAGATTTTCGCTTCACTCACAAATACTTCTGACTGGCCTGCCAGACGGCCATTTTCTTTTATTCTGTGGGAAAAGTAGCAGAGAGGGAGCTGAGCAACGTCAAGGTTAGGCAAAGCACATTTCATCTAGTTTTACCCAGGGAGAAGCAGGGAATACACGGATACAACAAACCTGTTCTTACCTCGAACTTCCTTGCTCTCAAGGACACCAGAGCTGGATGCAGCCGAGCATGAACAACATGTGCAAATCTCTTAATGAAGCTGAAGGGAAGAGGACACTGCCGGAATTCAAAAGATGAAGGAAACAGAGAGATGGAGCAAAAAAAAAAAAAAAGAGAGCAATACAGAGAGATACAGAAGTGGTGAGACAGACAGAGAAAGAAATAGAAAAAAAAGAGGGTGCACAGGTGGATAGCTCGAGGCGCGACACCAGCGGTCTAGTCATACGTGGCATGTTGTGTGTATATACTCACCATTCCTGGCACCTGACCCGTGGCATAGGAAAACAGATTGCTCTGACAGATCCGCTGACATCAGATGAGGTGTTCTGCTCTTTTGCCAGAGTCTCTAGAGAGTCCTTGGCTGCCAGATGTCCAGCAAGGCCTGACGCATTTACTGTAGCTTGTGTCCTATAATGGATCTCTGCCACTGAGGGAAATTTGCAGAGAGCTTAGCCTTCGACATATTTGTACAGATGTGATCTTGTGCCACAAAGGCCAATTCTCTGCAGAGTCAGGAGGGAGTCGGTATTATGAGGGCAACGGGGTTCACACATCTTTCAGAATTTAACTATTCAAATAGTATATTGGCGAGAATTCATGACCTGAACTTTATAAGCAAAATTGAGTCATTCCTTTATTCCCAGGGTCCTGTGTTCCTAGGATATTCCCCCGATTTATATGGCACATAATAGGAACATGACAAAGGTTTCTGTGTTCCCCAGTTCTCCATATGTGCTCTCCCAGGGTCCTATATTTCCAGGGTCCAAGGGGGGTCCTGTATGGGCAAGGTGTGATGTTTGAGTTAGAGTTAGGGTTGAAGTTAGCTTTAGAGTTAATTAAAGGGTCACAGTTAATGTGTTTTAACAGAATGTTGAACTGGGGAACACAGGACCTTGCGAGCGCAGATACGCTCCCACAAAAA